>JASAND010026543.1:0-16898 GCA_030248195.1 Trissonchulus latispiculum
GTTAAATTTTCAATTTTTTTGTCAATTTTTCAGCAGGCTGTGAATGTCTATCATGCAACCAAGCCGCATTTTTCATTGTTTTGACTGAAATGTACACGGATATCCGGATATTTTTCTCAAATCGGATATTATCCGAATATAAAAATCCGGATATCCAGTGCCCATCACTAAAAATAAACATTGGGTTGTAAATAGACGGAGGACTAGGTTTTAAAACGTTAATATGGGAGGGGCAAGTTGTAAATGCTAGTAGGACTAGGTTAAAAGCGCACCTGGCATTTTTTTAGTGAGGGGGGGTGCCCCCCCCACTTTTCGGTTCCCCCTCCACTTTTCGGAGCCCCCCCCCCACTTTTCGCCAAGCCCCCACCCACTTTTTGGGGGGTCGCCCAAAAGTGTCAAAAAATTAGGTTTTTGAGATCAAATTTTCAAAAATTTTCTCAATTTTTAGCTAATTTATGGACTTATAAGCTCATTTTAAGCTTAAAAACAGCGGTTTTTTGCGTTTTTACCTTAAAAATGCTAATTTTCCGCTGAAAATTTCGGTATATTTTTACCTTTGGCTCGCCCCCCACTTTTCGGAAAGCCACCCCCCCCCCCACACTTTCAAAACCCTAAAAAAATGCCAGCGCACTAATATGGACCAGCTTCGCTGAACAACCCATATTCGCGGTCGCTCATGCTCCATTCCACATCACCACATATTAGGAGGGATCGACCGGAATTCTGGTTCCGGTACTTTTTGGCTCCGGTTCCGGTTTTCGAACGTACCGGAACCGGAACCAATTTTAGCCTATTACCAAAGCAAAATTTTCAAAAAGTTTGTTAAAATTGCATTATAGTCAGAGGGGGGAAAAAAGCATCACCGGCAAAGTGGGGGAAAAAAACAACGGCTCACCCTGCTCGACTGGTATAAGATAGAGATACAAAACCTAGTGCAAATGAAAGTTCAAGTCTTGTACTTTAAGATCATAATACAAATAACCGTTCCTGTCGATTGAGCCTTCGTGTGGCATGGGTCCGAAGTTGACACCCAAAAATTGTCCAAAAACCTAAGGATTTTTCAAATTTTCTAAGATTATGTCAACTTACTGGTAATAGTTACAGGAGTCATTTTGTGCATGAAGGGGTTTGTGGATGTGCTCTATAACGTGGGCTAGTCGGATTTTCGCTAGGTCACACGGTTGAGAAATAGTGACCATCTTTTTTTCCCCCACACTTTTTGCACCAGAGGGGGGAAAAAACAACGGTGTGCTTTTTTGCCGGCAGTTTCGTTTTTTTGATTTAAGCAAAAATAACGACTAATTGTTTACTCATTTGAACTGCTATACCCCCCAATTGACCTTCCGCTGCCGAAAAGAGCCATATGACTTGCCCCTGTGGAGGAATGCTGGCAAATATTCCCAGGGGGGTAAATCATGCAGATAACAAGAAAATTAGGGTCCATAAACAATATTTTTGTGATATTATGAACTGTGGACATTCCAGAGAGTTTCACAAGTGTGGATATGCAAAAGACTCCACCCGAAATGGATGACCCCTGAACACTTTTGTGCGATTTTGCCACCCATCATAAATAAAACACTCAATTTCTTGCGGGTTAATATTGCCAAATGGTGTATTTTATCATTGCAAGTTAACACAAAAGGCGATTAAATTATAAATTACCGGAAAAAATAAGATTTTGTAGACCAAAAATCTTAATTTCCTAGCAATGTTGGCTCATTACTAAGTTTGGCATTTACGATGGATAATACTAAGCCTGGCTGCCGGCAACGAGTTTTTAGAAGTAGATATTGCGTTGTATGCCTTTAAATGCCATTTATCTCCTGCTATGGTGGTAAAGGAACGAAATTTGGTGCCATCTTTTTTCCCCATCCCCATCTTTTTTTCCCCCACTTGTGGGGGAAAAAAAGATGGTCTATATTGAGGCTAGCCTACTAGAAGTACAACCGAATGCTGATTTTACTGGTGGTATAGAAAGTACAGGCCAAGCCCTACATGCTGGTATATAAAGCGTCTGGCTAGCTACAGTCTGTAGCGAGTAATAACCTTATTTCGAAAATCGTTGTTTTTCCCCCCTCTGACTATACTATTGCATTATACGTATACTTAGAATGTTCAGAATTTGCAATAATAATGTCTCTGGGCTTATTCTAGTGGGGGGGGGGAGTGGGGGCCCCCATAAACACCCTTCCCCCCCCAAAAAAGTGAGTGCCCCTTTTGGTACCAACTTTTGCCCTAAAAAACTCGCTCAGAAGGCCAAATTTTTTGGCTCATTTTTGGAAAAAATCTTCCCCCCCCCCCCGAAAATTTCTTTCCCCCCCCCCGGAAAAAATCCCTAAAAATACCCTGTCGTGTCCTCCACCCTAAAACTACGTATCCTGTCTCGTCTTGAAAACCATTAAATTTGGGTGCGAATCTTACCGGGCAAAAATCAAAAGCCAAATTTAAAAATTTCAAGTTGATTGTTTTTGGATTCTGATTATTTAAATTTGTTGTTGTGTTTGCTGCATTAGACATCACAATGTGATGATTATCACCCGACGGTGCAAAGCGTTAGCCAGGAAACTGGCCCCGTACGGTTGGTCAAAAACAACTCAACCAAGTTGTCAGAAGAAGTCTCAAAGCAAAGCCTGGTCGACATCATGACGGCTGACGTCTAATCCCTTTCAGAAAATGCTTCGTCGGCGTTGCCATATTTGGCGGCTAGCTCGAGAAGCAGCACACAGCACAAGTCTTCCATGCAAAAACAACTGCATGGCAGTCTTTGCACCAAAGTGGGACAAGCTCCAAGTATGCTGTTCTATGATACAGCCCTGGCTTATTTTTACTGGGGTGGGGGTGGGGGGACCGCCCCCCCCCTTCGGCGACCTCCCCCCCCCATAGCCCCCCGTAACCCAAAAAATTGCCAATTTTACCGTTTTTATATACCCTAAATTTTCCGGCGTAGCCGGATTTTTAACGAAACTTTCACTATTTTAGCGTAAAAAAACACCTAAAATTAGTCATTTTTAGCGATTTTTGGCATTTTTTGCACAAAAAACGTAAAAAATTAGCAAAATTTTTCCAAAAATATGCCCCCCCATTTTTGGTGAGCCATGGGGGGGCAACTTCGAGCCCCCCCCCATAAACTTTGGCCTAAAAAGCCAGTAGCCTACAGTGGTGGAAGCACAGCGATTGCAATGCGAAACTGCCTTAAAATTAGTGCTGTGCAAGCATTATGGCAATTTTCAGCACAATATATATATACGTAGCCCTCTTCTTTTCGACTTGCCCTTCATAAAGCACTACACGAAGTATACATAATTCTAGCAACAGACGACGTATCTATCCTCAACGTTAAACATATAAACGGAGAGCAGTTCTGAATAAAACGGACTAGCCTAGTCTTGTTATATATGTATAACTATATATATATATAACTATATATAGTTATATATATAATAGAATATAAAATTTAAACGTAGAGATGTAGGAGCCCCCCGAAGCTGAGAAAATTTTGTAAAACTGATGAAAATCCTTGATGGAAACACTCAAAACTTTGATTTCGGCAGCCAGTAAAGGCCCAAAATACAAACAAGCTGCCACAGGGCGAAAATTGTTTAAAATTATGGTTTGGCAACATTTACAAATGGGTTATGCTCTTGTGCAATTTGGTGTCTAAACTGGTTAGGTATGTAAGTATATTTCCACGACTCTGTATATAAAACGAATGCACACAACTTCACAGAACACTAGAGTGAGTGTGGTTACTATGTGTACGCAAGTACTTCTTCAGATATTTTAGGAAATTAGTTTATATATATATATATATACGAAAAGAATTTCATTGCATAAGCCTTCACTAAGTATTCTATCTCGGATAGGACTGAAAGATATGAATATAGAAATTCGCGCCCACGGCGCGAAAATTTTTTGGAATTTTCTGCAAAAAGTACCTGAAACACTTGTATTTATTATCAGAGATAACTGAAAATTTCTACTCAAGGTCAAAAATTTTTGCGGAACTTTACGCAGAGCTCCGAAAAAAGTTGCGGAATTTTCAAAAAAAGTGCGGAATGTCTGGCATTTTTTTAGTGGGGGGGGGGGGTGGGGGGCCCCGCCCCCCCCACTTTTCGGTTCCCCCCTCCACTTTTCGGAGCCCCCCCCACTTTTCGGCAAGCCCCCACCCACTTTTTTGGGGGTCGCCCAAAAGTGTCAAAAACTAAGGTTTTTGGGGTCAAATTTTCAAAAATTTTCTCAATTTTTAGCTAATTTATGAACTTATAAGCTCATTTTAAGCTTAAAAACAGCGATTTTTTGCGTTTTTACCTTAAAAATGCTAATTTTTCGCTAAAAATTTCGGTATATTTTACTTTTGGCTCGCCCCCCCCCCCCCCGTTTCGCCAGCCCCCCACGTCCCCCTCCCTTCCCCCCACGATCAAAACCCTAAAAAAATGCCAGGAATGGTGCAGTTTTTTTTAAGCGGAGAACCCCAGAAGCCGAAGAATTTTTGAAAAACCAGCCTTCTAAGACATTCATATTGGCTAATTTTTGCACAAATAATGGCTAAAGTTACCTTGAAATTTCAACTGCCAAATTGAACTAACTTCATGGAGTTGCTAAAGAAACTTCGCCCTAGAGGTGGATTTTCTAAGAAATTATTAAATTAAGTTAAATACAAATATAAATAAAATAAGTAAAAATAGAAATGTTAAGCATAAGAGTACGTAGGTACATAGTTGCGGAACGATTAACCAAGTTAAGATAGGTGGCCAAAGCCTAAAGGAGAAAAATGTAAGGATAAGAGCGGGGGGTCAGGGGGGCGAGAGCCCCCCAGAAAAGTTAGAGCTTTTTTAAAGATTTGGGATGCTCAGGAATTTTTTCCGGACACTTCTCTATGAAAAATTTAGCTGTGTCTACCTTGTGTCCAGCTAAAAATTTTTGTGTCCAGCTAAGAAAATTTGTGTCTGGACACGCTCCTGGACACAAAAAAACCGTGCTCCGTCGGGACCCCCGCCCCAGATTTTTTGCCCAGCCACACCTATATATGCCCACCACCCCGCCCACCCCCCTCCCAAAAATTAGGGGGAAAAACAGATCCCTCCATTTTTAACCCGGCCACACCTATGGAGACCACCTATTTTACCACACTATTTGGGGGAGGGACGTCCCCCTCCAAAAATTTTTCAAAAAATGACCATTTTCCGACCCCCAAGTTTAGTTAACTTTTTGGGTCCAAAAATCGTTGGGGGGAGCCTACAAATTTTGGCGACCCCCCCCAGATTTTCAGATTTTTGCTACCACCCAGTGGCGGATCCAGGATTTTGAAAAGGGGGGCCCGCTGAAAAATTTTTCCGGGGGGGGTAACCAAATTTTCCGGGAGGGGGGGAGGGGGGGTTAAAAATTTCTTTTTCCAGGAACAAAATATTATTACAAGAAAATTAAAATTGTGTATGGAAAGGGTAGTTCACTTTGAATTTTGCCAATTTGAAAACAATTATATCCCGTGAGTGAAGCAAAGCATGGAGAATTTACACAAGTATATATATACACGGGGGGTCTGGGGGGCAGAGCCCCCCAGAATTTGAAGAATTTTTTGAAATTGGAAAAAAATCCGTCATGCAAACTTTTGAAAAGATTAAATAAATAAAATTGAGATATATATATGTACATATAGTAACTTACGCAATGAAAACCTTGCAGTAAAATATATAGTATATATACGAGGAACGGTGACAATAGAGAGGACAAGTTACAAGGGCAAGAAAGGTAATGTGCAAAACGGGGGGTCTGGGGGGCGGAGCCCATAAGTTGAAAGAAATTTTTTTGAAATCGTGGAAAATTCAGCAATTCAAATGTTTAAAAAGAATAAAAGATTAGCTAAGACTTAAGATGAGATGAGTTATTGAGTTGTATAATCGATCAGTGGAAAACCAAAACGGGAATTGGATGCTTTTCATAATTTTTCATTTCAATTTATTCTAGAGCACTTTCAGAAGCTGCCAATTATCAATCCTGCATTTCCCATTTATATACTTACAAAACAGGAAAGGAAACAAAATAGAAGACACTTTAAGAGACAGAAGTTCTGACACAGAACTACGTTATATATATACGTAACAAAGCAGCACAGAAGTATATAAAGTGCGCCGCAGGCGAAATTTTTTAAAAAATTTGTGAAATTTATTAAAATTATGCTTATTTTTACTCAAAATGTGCATATATAAACAGCTGAAAAATTTTTCTAGGGGGGGGCCCGGAATGTCAAAGGAGGAGGCCCAAATCGCAAAGGGGGGGCCCCGGGCCCCCGGGCCCCCCCCCCTGGATCCGCCACTGCTACCACCCCCCCCCCAAAATTTTTGCCCTAACATTGGCCAAAAATTGCATAAGATCTAAACCCCCGACCCAAGCCAAAACTTGGGGGAGGGTGAGTCAAACAATCTGGCGGGGGGTTAATTTGGTCGAAAATTTTGGGAGCGGTGCTCCCCACCACACCCCCCCCCCACCCCAAAAACAGACCCCCCCCCAAATTACAAATTTTGGCGACCCCCCCTCAGATTTTTAAATTTTTCCTACCCCCCCCCCAAAACTTGGCCCTCACAATGGCCAAAAATTGCATAAGATCTAAACCCCCAACCCAAGCCTAAACTTGGGGGAGGGTGAGTCAAACAATCTGAGGGGGGGGGGGTAATTTGGTCGAAAATTTTGGGAAACTATGGGGACCCCCCCCCCCCAAAATGACAAATTTTGGCGACCCCCACCAGATTTTTGGCCAGAAAGTGGCCAAAAATGGCATAAAATCGAAAATTTAGGGGGGTCCCCCACCCTCCGTCGGGAATCCCCCCCCCAGATTTTTTGCCCAGCCACACCTATGCCCACCACCCCACCCACCCCCCCCCCCTCCCAAAAATTAGGGGGAAAAACAGATCCCCCATTTTTAACCCAGCCACACCTATGGGGACCACCCATTTTACCTCCACACTATTTGGGGGAGGGACGTCCCCCTCCAAAAATTTTTCAAAAAATGACCATTTTTCGACACCAATTTTCGTTAACTTTTTTGGGTCCAAAAATCGTTGGGGTTACAAATTTGGCGACCCCCCCCCCAGATTTTCAGATTTTCTACCCCCCCCCCCCCCCCCAAAATTTTTGCCCTAACAATGGCCAAAAATTGCCTAAGATCTAAACCCCAACCCAAGCCAAAACTTGGGGAGGGATAGTCAAACAAACTGGCTGGGATTAATTTGGTCGAAAATTTTGGGAGCGGGGCTCCCCACCACCCCCCCCCCCCTACCCCAAAAACAGACCCCCCCAAATTACAAATTTTGGAGACCCCCCCTCAGATTTTCAAATTTTTCCTACCCCCCCCAAATTTTTGCCCTAACAATGGCCAAAAATTGGATAAAATCTAAACCCCCAACCCAAGCCAAAACTTGGGGGAGGGTGAGTCAAACAATCTGAGGGGGGGGGGTAATTTGGTCGAAAATTTAGAGGGAGCGGTGCTCCCCCCCACCCCCTCCCCAACACCTCCCACTGAAATATAGCCGCCAGCCGCCATTCTAAATAATGGACCTGATGTAGCCTCCCTCCACTACATCCACGAAACTAATATGGCCGCCATCCGCCATTGTAGTGGACCTGGGCTGATGTAGCCTCCACTACATCCACGAAACTACAATGGCCGCCATCCGCCATTGTAGTGGACCTGATGTAGGCTCCACTACATCCACGAAACTAATATGGCCGCCATCCGCCATTGTAATGGACCTGATGTAGGCTCCACTACATCCATTAAACTAATGTGTCTTAGCTACGTGTAGTGAATGGACCTGTTTACACCCACTGTCTCTGACACTTTCGTATTAAAAGTAAATGAATGGATGGACATGTACTGGCACCCCCACACTCACATGGTTTTTAGAAATTTTTCGAGCACCACTACTAACTAACCTATACAAAAACCGAGCACATTTCATCTTATTATTGTCCATTATTATGCTCGAAATTCATTAACACTTTTTCTTCGAATTCGCGGATAAACTACCGGAAAGAATTGTTGTCAGTGCAATACTGTAGCAAGCTTTAAGAGAGGGGAGAGGGGATATGCATGTTTGGGCAATTTTACCGTAAGGAATGAAAGCAAAATAGTGGAAACGAAGCTATTACAAAACCACCCTCAAATGGAAGAATATTCACGTTGTCTTACAAACAAATGGGGTCCAACATTTAGCGTTGTTGTCGCATTGTTCACTACGTAACTTTTGGACATACGGTACATTTCACGGAAAGAGTGCCAGTTGGAGAAGTTTTAAAAATTGGGGAAATATCGCCAACATTGGTGATTTTCGCCAAAGTTGAAGTAAAGTCCAAACAGAATTGGCGAAAAGCCATAGTAAAAACTGTTTTCCTGAACAATTTCATACTTTTCGCCAATATTGGCGAAAAGTCCGGACAGACTGGGCGAATAAATTCTGTATGAATTTATTTCGCTAGAAACTTGGGACTTTTCGCAAAAGTTGACGAAAAGTGCCATCAAGTTGGGGAATAAATACTGAGTGAATTTATTTCCCCTAAGGCTAGAACTTTTCTCAAAAGTTGACGAAAAGTACCGTCAAAGTTGGGGAATAAATACTGAATGAATTTATTTCCCCTAAGACTTAGAACTTTTCGCAAAAGTTGACGAAAAGTACCATCAGAGTTGGCGAATAAATACTGATTGAATTTATTTCGCCAAAGGCTTGGGACTTTTCGCAAAAGTTGACGAAAAGTACCATCAGAGTTGGCGAATAAATACCGATGGATTTATTTCGCGTAAGGCTTGGGACTTTTCGCAAAAGTTGACGAAAAGTACCATCAGAGTTGGCGAATAAATACCGATGGATTTATTTCGCGTAAGGCTTGGGACTTTTCGCAAAAGTTGACGAAAAGTACCATCAGAGTTGGCGAATAAATACTGAATGAATTTATTTCGCCTAAGGCTTAGGACTTTTCGCAAAAGTTGACGAAAAGTACCATCAGAGTTGGCGAATAAATACTGACTGAATTTATTTCGCCTTAGGCTTGGGACTTTTCGCAAAAGTTGACGAAAAGTACCATCAGAGTTGGCGAATAAATACTGACTGAATTTATTTCGCCTAAGGCTTGGGACTTTTCGGAAAAGTTGACGAAAAGTACCATCAGAGTTGGCTAATAAATACTGAATGAATTTATTCCGTCTACGTAGGTGAGGCGGGGCGGGGGCTGGATCCATTCAGATGCTTAGCAAAATTTCTGTAAATTTAGAGGGGTTTTTTGGTTTGAAATGGGCACTCCTCGCTCACTTTTCGGTTGCGACCCCCCCCACAGCCACAGCTAAATGTTTTGCTCAGACACAGCCATTTTGAGTGTTGGGAAGGGCAACCCCTTCACTCCAAAACGGGCCGGCCTCATGAATACACGAACTTAGGTATAACTCTAACGAAAAAGTTTGCTTACCTCTTGTAATATGCGTATTGGATACTTACGTATACAGTTTTCCACCCTACTTCGCGTTTTAACTGACAGTCCTTTACAAGTGCGTATAAGAAATTTCGCTTTTTATTATCATTGGTCAACAAGGTAAGAAGGTTATGGAGGTTTGAAAACAAGTTCCTAAACGGTCACATACATCCATAGGGGGGGGGGGTAGCGTAGTCAAAGACAATGGGTGGGTGCTTGGTCCCGGTAGGGGAGGGGGAGGGGAGGGACCCCCCCATAGATGCAGAAAGGTCAGAAGCGTCAAAAGGTCGGCGGGAGAGAGGAGAGGGTCTCACGATAGCCAGACCCCCTGCCTATCCTATTCACCAGCCAGTACATGTCCCACCATAGGTGTGGCTGTGCAAAATACGGAGGGGCGTGGGGTTGGGACCGAGAAGGGGAGGAAGGGTCCCCAGAAATTGCCAAAAAAACCAGTTTTCGATTTTTTGCCATTTTTGGCAAAAAAATCCCCCCCCCCCCCGTGGGGGGGAACCCAAAATCTAAAATCGGGGGGGGGGGTCGCCAAAATTTGTCATTTTGGTGGGGGGAATAAATGCGAGTAAATAAGATAGAATAAGGCAGAAAGATATAAGAAATAAGAAGATAAAATAAGGCGAAATAAATTCAGTCAGTATTTATTCGCCGGGTCCTTGATGGTACTTTTCGTCAACTTTTGCGAAAAAGCCTCCAAGCCTAAGGCGAAATAAATTCAGTCAGTATTTATTCGCCAACTCTGATGGTGCTCTTCGTCAACTTTTGCGAAAAGTCCTAAGCCTTAGGCGAAATAAATTCATTCAGTATTTGATTCGCCAACTCTGATGGTACTTTTCGTCAACTTTTGGTGAAAAGTCCCAAGCCTTACGCGAAATAAAACCATCGGCATTTATTCGCCAACTCTGATGGTACTTTTCGTCAACTTTTAGAAAGTCCCAAGCCTTTGGCGCGAACAATCAATCAGTATTTATTCGCCAACTCTGATGGTACTTTTCGTCAACTTTTGCGAAAAGTTCTAAGCCTTAGGGAAATAAATTCATTCAGTATTTATTCCCAACTCTGATGGTACTTTTCGTCAACTTTTGCGAAAAGTTCTATGCCTTAGGGGAAATAAATTCATTCAGTATTTATTCCCCAACTCTGATGGTACTTTTCGTCAACTTTTGCGAAAAGTCCTTGTTTCTAGCGAAATAAATCTCATACAGAATTTATTCGCCCAGTCTTGTCCGGACTTTTCGCCAATATTGGCGAAAAGTATGAAATTGTTCAGGAAAACAGTTTTTACTATGGCTTTTCGCCAATTCTGTTTGGACTTTACTTCAATCCTAGCGAAAATCACCAATGTTGGCGATATTTCCCCAATTTTAAAAACTTCTCCAACTGGCACTCTTTCCGTGAAATGTACCGTACTGCCCACTTTCTAATTTCTTAAATCTGCTTTCATTTAGAAGAACAATTACCCGCGCGAAAGACTCTAAAAACAGTTCTAGCATTTTACAACTATGAAGGGCTGCTGGCCTAAACTTAACCTATTAAGCAAAGCACGCACGACAGGATAAACATATTTACTTCTAAAAAGAAATCAGTTTTACTTTACACTCAAAGAAAACATTTTATTTCTAACGAGACAAAAATGTTAAGCAAAGTAAGCAATCAAAATAAATATACCGTTCAAAAAGCTTAGATCGAAAATGGCAAAAGGTGGGTATATTCGGCACACATTTCTGCACTACACAATATATTCCACTTAGCAATTATTGTAGCAAACATTGTGACAGGAAGGTTTATGCCCAATTTTCTAAGCCTAGACTACAAAAACAATCTCAAACCATTTTCCCTCATCTTCTTCCTCCCAAAAACATCTATAACAGTATAACAACAAAAGCTAACAAAAAATGAATACAACACAAGACGTCTTCTACTAAAAGTAGTATTTAGTATTTGAACACATTCACAAAACCGACTACTAGATCACATTTAAAGGAGCTACCTAAAAAATAGAAGAGCACTTTAGCGACTAGCCCAGCTTGCTGTAGTAGGCAAACTACATAAACGAATAGATGAAACTATGTAGACAAAAACCCTCTTCTGATAAAATTGACCAAAATCCAAACCGTGAACATGAAGTTGAGCTTAACCTAATTTTTAAAGCTCCGCCATAGCTGCCAACATTTTAACTGACTCATCCTACCGGAAAACGAGAACCTAAACTAACCCCAGTAAAGCTAACAGCCCTCCAAAATGCTTGCCTACCGCCCCAGGTATATCCACTCGAAAATGGACCAACCCCACCGGGTTTGCTTCTAATCTGCGCTAGAGGCTTGGAGCGTCGAAAGACACTGCGATTCCCATGTGCAGCGTGGCACACACCCCTATATATATTCAGGTTCAGTGCCCTTTTAACATACAATTAGTTTAGCTTTTGCACTACTGATTTGATAATAGACATTAAGTGGTTGATACCGGTTTTTGCAATAATATGTTAGTAACTAAAATTTTAATGTAATATATAATTTTGTTGGTGCTAAATTTTCTTATGTCTTAAGCAGTTATGCGTCCTTATTTTTCTAAAGTTAAAATGCATTTCACTGTTGAGGGAATAGGTCGATATACGTACTTAAAGTGTTAAGTGTGTCTTTAATGCAAAAATTTACAACGCTCTCATTCAGAAATCAGAATCAAAACTGACTCTAATGCGTAGCTAACTTTAACTATCTAAAAACAAAAAATAAACACCGTTGCAGACCTAACGTCGAATCAAGATTTCCGAGAAAAGGTACTGCTCCTGGTGGTACTCGAGCCCGTAATGTTTTACGTTATTCGCATACTGGAATAAGGTATACTAAAATGTTTTATCTCTGATTCTCGACGAGATAACCTCATTTAAGCATACTATCAATCCTAGGCAAAAGCTAAACTAATTGTATGTTAAAAAGGGGCACTGAACCTGAATATATAGGGGTGTGCGCTGCTGTAGAGATCGCAGTGTCTTTCGACGCTCCAAGCCTCTAGCGCAGATTAGAAGCAAACCCGGGGTGGGGTTGGTCCATTTTCGAGTGGATATACCTGGGGCGGTAGGCAAGCATTTTGGAGGGCTGTTAGCTTTACTGGGTTAGTTTAGGTTCTCGTTTTCGGTAGGATGAGTCAGTTAAAATGTTGGCAGCTATGGCAGACTTTAAAAATTGGGTTAAGCTCAACTTCATGTTCTGGTTTGGGATTTTGGTCAATTTTATCAGAAGAGGGTTTTTGTCTACATAGTTTCATCTATTCGTGAATGTGGTTGCTACTACAGCAAGCTGGGCTAGTCGCTAAAGTGCTCTTCTATTTTAGGTAGCTCCTTTAAATGTGATCTAGTAGTCGGTTTTGTGAATGTGTTCAAATACTAAATACTACTTTTAGTAGAAGACGTCTTGTGTTGTATTCACATTTTGTTAGCTTTTGTTGTTATACTGTTATAGATGTTTTTGGGAGGAAGAAAATTTGTTTGTCGGGTTTGAGATTGTTTTGTAGTCTAGGCTTAGAAAATTGGGCATAAACCTTCCTGTCTAATGTTTGCTACAATAATTGCTAAGTGGAATATATTGTGTAGTGCAGAAATGTGTGCCGAATATACCGACCTGTTGCCATTTTCGATCTAAGCTTTTTGAACGGTATATTTATTTTGATTGCTTACTTTGCTTAACATTTTTGTCTCGTTAGAAATCATGTTTTCTTTGAGTGTAAAGTAAAACTGATTTCTTTTTAGAAGTAAATATGTTTATCCTGTCGTGCGTGCTTTGCTTAATAGGTTAGGTTTAGGCCAAGCAGCCCTTCCTAGTTGTAAAATGCTAGAACTGTTTTTAGAGTACAGTGCGCGGGTAATTGTTCTTCTAAATGAAAGCAGATTTAAGAAATTAGAAAGTGGGCAGTACGGTACATTTCACGGAAAGAGTGCCAGTTGGAGAAGTTTTAAAAATTGGGGAAATATCGCCAACATTGGTGATTTTCGCCAAAGTTGAAGTAAAGTCCAAACAGAATTGGCGAAAAGCCATAGTAAAAACTGTTTTCCTGAACAATTTCATACTTTTCGCCAATATTGGCGAAAAGTCCGGACAGACTGGGCGAATAAATTCTGTATGAATTTATTTCGCTAGAAACTTGGGACTTTTCGCAAAAGTTGACGAAAAGTACCATCAGAGTTGGGGAATAAATACTGAATGAATTTATTTCCCCTAAGGCTTAGAACTTTTCGCAAAAGTTGACGAAAAGTACCATCAGAGTTGGGGAATAAATACTGAATGAATTTATTTCCCCTAAGGCTTAGAACTTTTCGCAAAAGTTGACGAAAAGTACCATCAGAGTTGGCGAATAAATACTGATTGAATTTATTTCGCCAAAGGCTTGGGACTTTTCGCAAAAGTTGACGAAAAGTACCATCAGAGTTGGCGAATAAATACCGATGGATTTATTTCGCGTAAGGCTTGGGACTTTTCGCAAAAGTTGACGAAAAGTACCATCAGAGTTGGCGAATAAATACTGAATGAATTTATTTCGCCTAAGGCTTAGGACTTTTCGCAAAAGTTGACGAAAAGTACCATCAGAGTTGGCGAATAAATACTGACTGAATTTATTTCGCCTTAGGCTTGGGACTTTTCGCAAAAGTTGACGAAAAGTACCATCAGAGTTGGCGAATAAATACTGACTGAATTTATTTCGCCTTATTTTATCTTCTTATTTCTTATATCTTTCGCCTTATTCTATCTTATTTACTCGCATTTATTCCCCCCCACCAAAATGACAAATTTTGGCGACCCCCCCCAGATTTTAGATTTTGCCTTCCCCCCCCAAGTTTTTTGCCAAAAATGGCAAAAAATCGAAAACTGGTTTTTTTGGCAATTTCTTGGGACCCTCCCTCCCCCTTCTCGATCCGAACCCCCCGCCCCCAGATTTTTTGCACAGCCACACCTATGGTGGGACATGTACTGGCTGGTGGATAGGATAGGCTGGGGGTCTGGCTATCTTCGAGACCCCTCCCCTCTCTCCCGCCGACCTTTTGACCTTTCGACCTTTCGTATCTATGGGGGGGTCCCCTCCCCTCCCCTCCCCTACCGGAACCAAACACCCACCCATTGTCTTTGACTACGCTACCCCCCCCCAATTTATGTATGTATGTAACCGTTTAGGAACTTGTTTTCAAACCTCTATAACCTTCACACCTTGTTGACCAATGATAATAAAAAGCGAAATTTCTTATACGTACTTGTAAAGGATTTTCAGTTAAAACGGAAGTAGGGGTGGAAAACTGTATACGTAAGTATATTATATATATTGCAAGAGGTAAGCAAACTTTTTCGTTAGAGTTATACTTAAGTTCGTGTATTCATGAGGCCGGCCCGTTTTGGAGTGAAGGGGTTGCCCCTTCCCAACACTCAAAATGGCTGTGTCTGAGCAAAACATTTAGCTGTGGCTGTGGGGGGGGTCGCAACCGAAAAGTGAGCGAGGAGTGCCCATTTCAAACCAAAAAACCCCTCTAAATTTACAGAAATTTTGCTAAGCATCTGAATGGATCCAGCCCCCGCCCCGCCTCACCTACGTAGACGGAATAAATTCATTCAGTATTTATTAGCCAACTCTGATGGTACTTTTCGTCAACTTTTCCGAAAAGTCCCAGCCTTAGGCGAAATAAATTCAGTCAGTATTTATTCGCCAACTCTGATGGTACTTTTCGTCAACTTTTGCGAAAAGTCCTAAGCCTCCAAGGCGAAATAAATTCAGTCAGTATTTATTCGCCAACTCTGATGGTACTTTTCGTGAACTTCTGCGAAAAGTCCTAAGGCTTTTAGGCGAAATAAATTCATTCAGTATTTATTCGCCAACTCTGATGGTACTTTTCGTCAACTTTTGCGAAAAGTCCCAAGCCTTACGCGAAATAAGTCCATCGGAATTTATTCGCCAACTCTGATGGTACTTTTCGTCAACTTTTGCGAAAAGTCCTGCAGTTTTACAAGTGAAATAAATCCATCGGTATTTATTCGCCAACTCTGATGGCACTTTTTGTCAACTTTTGCGAAAAGTCCCACAGTTTTTTGGCGAAATAAATTCAATCAGTATTTATTCGCCAACTCTGATGGTGTTTTTGCCAACTTTTGCGAAAAGTTCTAAGCCTTAGGGGCAAATAAATCTCATCCAGTATTTATTCCCCAACTCTGATGGTACTTTTCGTCAACTTTTTGAGAAAAGTTCTAAGCCTTAGGGGAAATAAATTCATTCAGTATTTATTCCCCAATCCTGATGGTACTTTTCGTCAACTTTTGCGAAAAGTCCCAAGTTTCTAGCGAAATAAATTCATACAGAATTTATTCGCTAGAAATCTGTCTGGACTTTCGCCAAAAGTTGGCGAAAAGTACCATCAGAGTTGGGGAATAAATACTGAATGAATTTATTTCCCCTATATTTAGAACTTTTCAAAAGTTGACGAAAAGTACCATCGTGGAGTTGGGGAATAAATACTGAATGAATTTATTTCCTTGCTTAGAACTTTTCGCAAAAGTTGACGAAAAGTACCATCAGAGTTGGCGAATAAATACTGATTGAATTTATTTCGCCTTTGGCTTGGGATTTTTCGCAAAAGTTGACGAAAAGTACCACCTGAGTTTGCGAATAAATACCGATTGGATTTATTTCGTCGTAAGGCTTGGGATTTTTCGCAAAAGTTGACGAAAAGTACCATCAGAGTTGGCGAATAAATACCGATGGATTTATTTCGCGTGGGGTTTGGGACTTTTCGCAAAAGTTGACGAAAAGTACCATCAGAGTTGGCGAATAAATACTGAATGAATTTATTTCGCCATAAGGATAGGACTTTTCGCAAAAGTTGACGAAAAGTACCATCAGAGTTGGCGAATAAATACTGACTGAATTTATTTCGCCTGAGGCTTGGGACTTTTCGCAAAAGTTGACGAAAAGTACCATCAGAGTTGGCGAATAAATACCGACTGAATTTATTTCGCCTAGTATTTGGGACTTTTCGGAAAAGTTGGATTAAAAGTACCATCAGAGTTGGCTAATAAATACTGAATGAATTTATTCCGTCTACGTAGGTGAGGCGGGGCGGGGGCTGGATCCATTCAGATGCTTAGCAAAATTTCTGTAAATTTAGAGGGGTTTTTTGGTTTGAAATGGGCACTCCTCGCTCACTTTTCGGTTGCGACCCCCCCCACAGCCACAGCTAAATGTTTTGCTCAGACACAGCCATTTTGAGTGTTGGGAAGGGGCAACCCCTTCACTCCAAAACGGGCCGGCCTCATGAATACACGAACTTAAGTATAACTCTAACGAAAAAGTTTGCTTACCTCTTGCAATATATATAATATACTTACGTATACAGTTTTCCACCCCTACTTGTAAAGGATTTTCAGTTAAACGAGCAATACGTAACCGGAACGCTA
>JASAND010026544.1:0-14504 GCA_030248195.1 Trissonchulus latispiculum
ACAACAAATCAGCAATATTATAAAACCTACAAAAACATACACATATAGGTCTAAAGTGTGAATACATAACTATACGTAACGTATGTATAAATACGTAAGTATATACAAGAACCAACTACATTATATGAAATTGTTAATCAGGCTTGTATTTTAAGAAATTGCGTAGATTAACAGAATCAAGCCTCTTTTTGAATACACTAATGTTTGGGGCGGATAAGATGCCAGAATTTAAACTGTTCCAAACTGGAACTACCCTGTTTGCAAAAAAATGCTTGTGACAATCAAGCCTGGACCTGCAGTTTCGCAATTTCAACTCATGACCACGTGTACCTGTTTCTACAGCGTAAGAAAAAAATTCTGCAGAATTTACATTACCCATTTCGTGGATAATTTTGTAAGCTTGAGCTAGATCCGCTTTAAGTCTACGACTCTCAAGTGTCTCAAGGCCCGTAATTTTGAGTCGGTCACTGTAGGAAAGATCCCGAATTTCAGGTATTCTTTTCGTGAATCGCCTCTGCACTAGTTCTAACTTATTAATATCCTTCATTAGATAAGGAGACCAGACACAACAGTTATACTCTAAAATTGGTCTGACATAAAGTGTATACATAGCTAATAAAAACTTAAGATCACGACAGCAGAAGGACTTAAAGATAACAGCAGTCTTTTGAAAAGCTTTAGCACATATCTTATCTACATGCATAGAAAACTTCAGATCAGAGGTAATGTAAACCCCTAAATCCTTTACATATTCAACTTTTGGTATTTTTAATCCATTGATTTCAAAATCGGAAGCAATATAAGGAGCACCAATTTCAAGAAGCATACTTTTGTTGGACGCTATAGAAAGTTGGTTTTTCTGATGCCCAGTCAAAGACACCACACAGTCATTTCGGAAACTCAAAAAAGAGGTTTAGAGATGCTCCTGAGGAGAAAATTTTAGTATCGTCAGCGAAAATCTTTACTTTTGAGTTCACACAAACATCAGGGAGATCGTTAATATAAATAAGAAAGAGCACGGGTCCAAGAACACTGCCTTGGGGTACCCCACTAAACACTTCAGCAACATCGGAAAGCACATTTCTTACCCTAACATACTGAACCCTTCCCGTTAGAAAAGACTCTAACCAAGTCAAAGCCTGTCCGCGTATCCCGTACGATCTAAGTTTGCTCTTAAGTTTGACATGCGAAACAGAGTCAAAAGCCTTGCTTACGTCCAAATACAGTACCTTAACCCCCTCTTTATCGTTAAGTTTGGCTGACCAGAAATTTACACACTCCAATAACTGAGTCTGAGTTGATCGGTGAGACAAGAACCCATGTTGTTCCCTACTTATAAGCTTGTTTCTTATCAAATGCTCGAGCAAAAATCTCTTCAATACTTTCTCCATAATCTTACAACAAATACAAGTCAATGACACTGGCCGATAATTTTCCGGCGACGATCTGCTACCCTTCCCCTTATAAATAGGTACTACGTGCGCTACTAACCAATCTTCTGGCAAAATCCCATCATTGAAAGACTGCTGAAAGATAATCTGAAGTGGTCGGCAAAGTTGATATTTGCAAAGTTTAAAGAACCTAGCAGGAATTTCATCTGGACCAGCGGCAGAGGTAACTTTTAAAGTATTAATAGCTTCAAGAATAGCGGTACTAGTAAAGAGCACATTTTCGAAACCAAAATCAAATTCTTTTTCCGTCAGTTGGACGGCCCTCCCGTCGTCCCGCACAAAAACAGACTCAAACTGACAGTTTAATAAGTTAGCCTTGTCCTTATCTTCAACGGCTATTTTATCATTTGAACACAATACAGATACATCCTCATCGCAGCACAGTTTACGTTTCACATAAGTATAGAAAGCACGGTTAGAAGGTTTCTGTACATATCTTAACTCAGAATTGTAATTGAATTTGCAAATTTCCGTGTCACATCTTGCAGAAATTTCATTAAATCGCAACTTATTTTCGTTACTGGGGGACTTTAGCAAAACTTTATGCAATTTTCGTTTATGAGATAAAAGGCGCCTAATGTTTTTAGGATATTTCGGTCTTTTCTTGCCTGAAATAGTTTTCTTTGGTACGTTTTCCTCAATGATTTGTAAGCATAACTCCTTAAAAACCAGCCACTTATCGTTCACAGCAGTATACGGAGCAAATAAATTACCCCAATTCACCATTTCAAGGCTAGTAAGCATACCCGCATAGTCCGCCAAGTCCCAACAGAAGTACGACCGGCTGTGAGGAGATACGAAACTTGCATCTACATTAAAGCATACGCAACAATGGTCACTATTAGCGACAGGAGACTGAATTTTGACATCAGAAACCAGGTTTGGAATGCTCTCGAAAACAAGGTCTAACGTACTACTTCCCCTTGTGGGCTCATGAACCTTTTGGTAAAAACCGTTTTCCAAAAACAAATTTAAAAACTTATCCTGATTAAAAGTAGTAACGGCGTGTGGTACCTTCCAATCCACACCGGGTAAATTGAAATCGCCAGTGACAATAAGAGGGGCCTGCTTATTTAGCAAAAATTTTAAACATTTTTCCAAACTTGAGAAACAGTCAGTGCAGGAAACAGCTGCTCTATAGAAAGTGCTGTATATATATTTTTTGCTTCCCAACCCACGCACTTCAACAGCAATTCCTTCAATGGAATGTAAATCTGGTATTTTTAGCTTCCTGCTGGACAAACATTTTTTCACCAAAATTGCTACACCTCCCCCCCTATCTCCATTTTCCCGATCCCTGCGATAAATATTATACTGGCCATTACAGAAAAATAAGCTATTTGGATATTCTTCTTTCAACCATGTTTCATTCAATATAATAATTTCTGGAAAGTTATATTGTAGACAAACTTCGAAATGCAGCTGAATGAACTTATTACAGACACTCCTAATATTACAGAAAACCACGTTGAAAAAGCTATGAATAGTGTCAACAGTACCGTTGCTATCTACATTCTCAGCGGCCATCCTACCGTGGCCACATCCTCAACGTAGTGGTGGGAAATTCGCATAGTCGTTTGGGGCACAAACCACGTCTGAATAAGACCGTACTTGGCAGTTTGGGGTAGGTAGGAGAGGGCGGCGAGGTTTTGCAGGGCCAAGGAATGGGGGAACCATAGCAGATCTCCTTGGCAGCACTTGCTCCATTTGGGTGGTAGCAGGCCCTTCGTTGGCGGAAAATGGGCAATATCGGTGTTTGTGGCCAGGTGTCTGACACCTGAAACACAGAATCGGGCCAAATTTCCGCAGACGACATGTTCCGGTGGTATGGCCTCTTACACCACAGTGGAAACACAGTGGAGCAGACTTGGAGGATACAGGCAGGTCCGCTGATCGCGGACTTTGGCTTGGGCGGTTAGGCTTTGACTTTCTGGGCACTGGCTTTATGGGAGCTTCGCCATCCTTCAGGATAAGAACATAATCCCCCATGTCCAGGACATCACACGCAGAGGTATAGTCTTTCTCTGGGCCAATAAATCGACGTAGATCCATGAGGATTTCCCCTAGAACGTTTTGACCAGGAAATACAGCAGATCGTACAGGGGCGTATTTATGCAGGCCTGTTGACCAGTAGGCGTCTTTGCTGGGGTACGTAGAATGAGCAAGGAGGGAATTACCACTGCTTCTCAAAGCATCCCTAAATGAACAACACTGTTCTAACTTGGCTTTCTGAATGTCCACCATGAGAAGGAATTCGTAGGACATATCACGACTGCAATCAATGTTGGCAAGCGTACCAATTTTCTTCGCTTTGGCCGCAGTGGGAGCCTGAAGGATCCTTTCGGCAACTTCATCCAAGCCATAAAAGAGAGCTCTGTAATATTGGAAAGCGTGTTCAGCAGACAAGAATTTTTTTCCATCAAATTCAAAATCAAACAGGTAAAAGCAGGAGAGAGGATCAGAGGCGCCAGAGAAAATAGTTACACCGGGGAAAGAGGCATCTTGAGAGCTAGGGTGGAGGGAATACATATTGCCGGAACTAGATGTGGGCTTAGGAATAGACTGGGTCATTGCATCCTTTAGCTGGGGAGCCACATCCGCCTGGGTTGCGACGTCAGAATGGCCTGTGGGTTGACTCGGTTGTGAGCAGGATCTCAGGCACGAGTCGCACAGCCAGACAACATTCAAATTCAACTTCAGCAATTTTTCGTAGTTCATGAAGAGTTGGGAGATAAGCCCAATGCAGCGCGCATGGTGGGCGCGACAGCACTGGTGGCAGACGACCTGCTGGTCCATCTTTCCAATAGGCATACCGCAGTCACTATGGCAAGGTCGGGGGTTATGATCAGCAGGCATCTAGGGAGAACTTCGAAACCAAGAATTAATTAATAGATAAACCAGGGTCCAGGGGGATCGATGGCAATCCTCACTCTGGAGTTATACAGAAATCCGGTTGCGATGGTAGCTCTCCAAGTCCAGCAGTCAGAAATCAAAAATGTCCAGGTCCAACATAAAAGCACACGCACGTAATTGAATTTCCTAGAACTGAATCAAATGGGTTAAAACTGCATGCTCAAAGTGGTTGTAGAGTGCTGTGGTGGGGTGGGGTGGGGACTTAGGCGATTTTCGGTCAAAAATGAAAGTTTTCAAAAGTGGTTAAATTTGGTACCAAATGAAAGCCCTATGCGAGCTGAGCAACTTTTGTCATAGAACTGCATGCTCAAAGTGGCTGTAGAGTGCTGTGGTGGGGTGGGGTGGGGACTTAGGCGATTTTCGGTAAAAAATGAAAGTTTTCAAAAGTGGTTAAATTTGGTACCAAATGAAAGCCCTAAGCGAGCTGAGCAACTTTTGTCATAGAACTGCGTGCTCAAAGTGGCTGTAGAGTGCTGTGGTGGGGTGGGGTGGGGACTTAGGCGATTTTGGGTCAAAAATGAAATTTTTCAAAAGTGGTAAAGTTTGGTATATATATACCAAATGAAAGTCCTAAGTGAGCTGAGCAACTTTTGCGGTGTCGGATTTATGCCTATCTCAACCGGAATATAAAGGATAGACATAGGCCCAACACACATATTATCCCCTTTTGTGCGGAGCATTTTTGTTACTTGTATAAATATAAGCCGGTATATAGTCATAATAAACTGAAAGCGTTGAGTACAATTAATTATATATATATATATATATATATATATATATATATATATATATATATATATATATATACTTTCAAAACAGGAAAGGAAACAAAATAGAAGACACTTTAAGAGACAGAAGTTCTGTCACAGTACGTCAAGTACGTAATAAAGCAGCACGGAAGTATAAGTGCGCCGCAGGCGAAATTTTTTAAAAATTTGTGGAATTTATTAAAATTATATATGCTCAATTTTCACTCGAAATATGCATTATAAACAGCTGAAAAAATTTTCTAGGGGGGGGCCCGCAATGTCAAAGGAGGGGGCCCAAATCGCAAAGGGGGGGGCCCCGGGCCCCCCCCCCTGGATCCGCCACTGCCCCCAACCCCCCCACCCCCAGAATTCGGACCTCAGAAATTTCGAAAAATGGCCAAAAATGCAAAATTTTGTGTAATTTAGCCCTTTTTTCATCATAATAAGGCTTGTTCTTAACGTTTTAGGTGTTTTGGCACCGTTTTAAAGCGATTTTAGGTCAAAATTTTAAAAAAATTTTTCAAAAAATGACCATTTTTCGACCAAATTTAGCTAACTTTTTGGGTCCAAAAATCGTTGGGGGGGGTTCGGGGGGGGGGGTAGCCAAAAGTTGGGGGAGGGTAAGTCAAAAAATCTGGGGGGGGGTGAATTTGGTCAAAATTTTTTTGGGGGGGATACCCCCCCAAAGGAAACTATGTGTGTTATACAGTGACAATGGCGATTTTTGTTGTTAAACAGCGATTTTTGAATATATAACGCGTGATGCGTGAATACATGATATGATAACTGTAATTTTAACAATGCGTACAATAACGCACAACCTATAAATTAACAAAATTTGGATGGCCTAAATTTTTTGGCCGATGGCCTAACAAATTTGAGTCGTTGAGGCCATTTGGCCTAAAGTTCGGCGACCAAAAAAAACCCTGCTTTGGCGCGACTCCCCCTCCCCCCCAGTTGGGGGGACGTCCCCCCCCCCCAAAAATTTCTGGGGGGGGGGTTGAAAAATGCTTGGGCTAAACCCCCCCCCCAACCAGTGGCGGATCCAGGGGGGGGGCCCGGGGCCCCCCCCTTTGCGATTTGGGCCCCCTCCTTTGACATTCCGGACCCCCCCCTAGAAAATTTTTTCAGCTGTTTATAATGCATATTTCGAGTGAAAATTAAGCATAATTTTAATAAATTCCACCAATTTTTTGAAAAATTTCGCCTGCGGCGCACTTATATATACTTCCGTGCTGCTTTATTACGTACTTAGTTCTGTGACAGAGCTTCTGTCTCTTAAAGTGTCTTCTATTTTCTTTCCTTTCCTGTTTTGTAAGTATATAATTACAACTTGTACTCAACGCTTTAAGTTTATTTTATGACTTGTATATACCGTGTTATATTTATATATATATATATATATATATATATATATATATATATATATATATATATATTATTTTGCTTTCATAACGTATATATGTTAGTAAATTTATAATCGATATACCGATATCGATATGTAAATGGGCAATGCAAGATTGATAATTGGCAGCTTCTGAAAGTGTTCTAGAATAAATCGTGGAAGTGAAAAATTCGGAAAAGCAGCCAATTCCCGTTTTGGTTTTCCACTGATCGATTATACAACTCAATAACTCATCTCATCTCATCTTAACTAATCTTTTTAAACATTTAAATTGCTGAATTTTCCACGATTTCAAAAAATTCTTCAACTTCTGGGGGGCTCCGCCCCCCAGACCCCTCGTTTCGCACATTCTCTTTGTTGCCCTTGTAGCTTGTCCTCTTTATTGCCACCATTCTTTGTATGGTGGCACCACTATTTTACTGCAAGTTTTTCACTTCGCAAGTTACTATATATATACATGTATATACATCTCCATTTTATTTATATATTTAATCTTTTCAAAAGTTTGCATGACGGATTTTTTTCCAATTTCAAAAAATTCTTCAACTTCTGGGGGGCTCTGCCCCCAGACCCCCCGTGTGCTTCTTGTGTATATAAATTCTCCATGCTTTGCTTCACTCACGGGATATAGTTGTTTTCCACTTGGCAAGTGAACTCACCTTTCCATACACATTTTCTTGTAAAAATATTTTGTTCCTGGAAAAAGCAAATTTTTACCACCCCCCCCCCCCCGGAAAAATTTGGTTACCCCCCCCCAAAAAATTTTTTCAGCGGGCCCCCCCTTTTCAAAATCCTGGATCCGCCACTGCCCCCAACCCCCCCCCCTCCCCCACCTTACACCCATAGTTTCCTTTTGGGGGGGGGGGGGGGGGGGGGGGGTATCCCCCCCCCCCCCAAAATTTTTGACCAAATTTACCCTCCCCCCCCCCCACCATATTTTTTGACTTACCCTCCCCCAACTTTTGGCTACCCCCCCGAACCCCCCCCCAACGTTTTTTGGACCCAAAAAGTTAGCTAAATTTGGTCGAAAAATGGTCATTTTTTGAAAAATTTTTCTAAAATTTTGACCTAAAACCGCTTTAAAACGGTGCAAAAACACCTAAAACGTTAAGAACAAGCCTTATTTTGATGAAAAAAGGGCTAAATTACAGAAAATTTTGCATTTTTTGGCCATTTTTTGTAATTTCTGAGGACCGAATTCTGGGGGGGGGGGTTGGGGGGGGTACCCCCCATCACATTTCGGAGGTCGGCCAAGATTTACCCCCCCCGAGACCCAAAGTTCCAGGGAAACTATGCTTACACCTATGTGGGGACGCGAGGGGGGAGGCATTAGGCAATGCTCGTACCCCGTCCAGTCCTTGGACACGATGCAAGCTTGCCAATTCCTCTGTTATTAATATTTCCTAAATTCACTTGAAAATATACTCTAAATTAAATTCTTAGAAGCTATTTATTATCAACCATGTCATTCTTGCGAATTTAATGAACGAAACATTTGAAAATCAAAATGAATCATTTGAACGAGATCGCATCCACCACTATTCACAGTCCTCATATTTTAGTCTCGAGCTTGCTCAGGTCAGGTGTGCGGACAGGATCTAATTGATAGCCAATTATACTTGCGTGCAGTTGGCACTAACCATATTTTACTGTAAAAACCTTCCTCGTTTTGAAATTAAAAACCTCAATTTGATACAAATGGATGAAATTAAAACTGCCAAACACAAACTAATCATTTTTAAATGCCAAGTCCTTATCAAAATTGCTCTTTTCAGAGAAAGTAAATTAGTAAATGCCGCCGTGTCATCGCAAAACTGCTAAATCTGTCGATTGTTTTTTGTATCTGGGCCTAAAGACATTTTAGTTACTAATAAATGATCAATCACAAATAAATGACGCCTGGTAACTGTACTCGGGCTCTCCGGGCCCGCGCTCAAACGTGTGTAATTGTGTTCTGAACCAGAGATGAAACCGGGTCATAAGCTTAAGATGTAAGCTTATTCTGAGCTAACGAACAGCTGAAACGAAAAACGGACTCCAGATTCGTGTTCTACAACCCCGAAAACCCCTATATACATCTTTCCAGCAAAATCGAAGACAAAAAGTTTCCGGTTTCCCTTGGTCCCCCCTTAGAAATCGAAAAAACATCGAATTTCGCGAAATCGAAAAATTTTGCGATATTTGATTGAACTGAGCGTGGTCGAAAACATACCCACACCAAATTTTAGCTCATTTGGTCATCTTTTAAGGATTTTGAGTACTGGGGGGGGGGGTAATCGAGATAAGACCCAAAATTTATGCGCATTGAAAATTTAGTTTCTGTGATCAAATAGATTTGGTTCCGCGGCATTGCTTTTGCTCTTTCAATCTTTTCAACCAAAGTGCACGCAATTTTCGGAATTTTCGATTTTTCAAAATTTCCGAATTTTAGTTTTTTAATTCTCACAGTACGATTATCATTTAAAAGCTCGCGGCAAATAAACACGTTTCAATGCATCATTTCCCATAAATGCATTCGATTTCCAAATTTACAAAAACAGGATTTTCCGCATTTATAAGTTTCTCTTTACCAGCACTTATGGGTAATCACTTGAAAGGTCTTGACTAGTGTTGGAAAATAAGAAAATTTTGCGGGCCGGGCCGGCCGGGGGTCATATGGTCCTAGGGGGGCCTGCGGCCCGCCACCGGCCCGCGAGCCGGGTGGCGGGCCGGACCAAGGGGCCCGCGGGCCAAATTTCCACGGGCCGAACGGCCCGACGTCGCAAAAACGGCCCGAACTGTTAGGTAATTGATTTCAACTTGCTTCACGTCTAATTTCCAACTTATTTTACGGCTATTTTTATGTCTTCCATTTTTCACAAACAACAAATAGCTATAACAAGTGGCCAACTGGTCAGTCGATTACGTGTTTGATAAATATTACATTGTTATGCAGAAATTCCACACATTATCCATATACAAATTCAAGCTGTCGCTCCTACTCCTACCTTATTGTTACTATTTTATTATTATAGTATTTTTTATTATTTTTCATTATTTTTCAAAGATACTGTCCTACTTTTTTGAAGCCTTTTAAAAATGTCTCTTGTGTTAAGTTTGTCCACGTGCTTGATTTTGACATAAAGGTCTAATTTACATGACCAATAGCAGGTAAAAAACTAAACCAAATTTCGTTGTAGTTGTCTAACAAGGTTTGAGTAATGTTGGACGTTTCCAATTAGCAATTACAATCGCAACAAGAGCACTGCGTCTTTTAAACTGCGAACGATGCCCCCTTACATCAATACTAATACAATCAAACCTAATTATATAAGCGAATGTTTTTATTCCAATTGTTTTGCGACAACTGTTCACATATAAAAAGCTTCTACCACCCTTCTCATAGACGTAACTTATACATGGTATTAGGTATATCTAATAAGGCAAAAATGCCAATACGACACAGCTCAATTCCAACTTCCATTATGTGGTAATTATATAATCTTCTTAAAACAAAGCCATTGAAAATCCATAAAGTGAAATTTTGATTGAAGCACTTGAAATTGCACCGAAATTTAATGAAAAATTGCCATTTACCGTGAAAACCGTGTCCCGGCCCGCGGCCCGCACCGGCCAGCGGGCCGGTGGCGGGCCTCCTATTTGTAATCTCGCGGCCCGCCACCGGCCCGCGTCACAACTCTAGTCTTGACGACCTGAACAACTTTGTTATAAAACAAGATCCAGAAATAGGCCCTGTTTCCGGAATTCACAAAAATGTCGCTATCTAGGAGTTGTGAATTCGGGAGATTGGTACATTTTCAATTATATATTGGTTCCATCTATGTCATAGTTAGCTTTTAAATATTACCCTCTAATTCAGATGTAAGTGCCAAAGTATGTTGTTGAAGGAACAGCTCTATTCGGTCAGGGATACAAAGTTTTGAATGTGCGAACATTTTGAAGAAATTTAATATTTGTAATAAATTGAATAATCTATATTAAGTATTAAATAGTTTGGGGGTGTATAAAAGCCGGCCCGGCCCGGCCCGGCCCGGCCCAGGGCCGGGCCAAAACTATATAAAACCCGTCCGGGCCGGAAACTATATAAAACCCGGCCCACTATAAAAAGCTGTATATTTTGGGCCGGAAATAATATAAAACCCGGCCCGAATTTCATTTTTAATGTTTTGGGCCGGAAATAGTATAAAACCCGGCCCGAAATTCAATTTTCATATTTTGGGCCGGAAATAGTATAAAACCCGGCCCGAATTTTAATTTTCATATTTTGGGCCGGGAATAGTATAAAACCCGGCCCGAATTTCAATTTTCATATTTTGGGCCGGAAATAGTATAAAACCCGACCCGAATTTTATTCTATTCTATTCTAACCCGGCCCGGGTTTTATACTATTTCCGGCCCAAAATATACAGCGTATTATAGTGGGCCGGGGTTTATATAGTTTCCGGCCCGGCCGGGTATTATATAGTTTTGGCCCGGCCCTGGGCCGGGCCGGGCCGGGCCGGCTTTTATACATCCCCAAATAGTTTCCGTGATTCAATCCCGATACGTCTGCAGGCGATTCTAAATCTCCAGTTCAGGACGATTCTAAAAACATATGTATTCTTAGAGTTTGCTCTAAATGTAAATGTAAGTTTGCAATAAACGACCGAAGATTCGACACAATTTTGGACGTAGAATAGCATATACAAAAATGCGCGGCGGATCTAGCAGGCTTTCCACTTCTGAGCAAACGCACTTGTGCGAAAATTTTTTTACCAATTTCAGACAGCGTTCCTAGTAGCTGAGAACTTGTAATAGTCAGCGGCAATGAACTTAAAAAGCGGAGCAGACTATCTGAAAATTAATTAGCAGAAAATATTAAAGAGCAATTCCTTTTGACTGTTTTTATAATATACGTATTATACTCATTATATTATTTTTCATAATATCATACTATACTTTATTTATCCAGAGAATGAAAATAAAACAGAAACATTAACAACAGAAAATTCAATATTTGAATGAAATTCAAATGAAAGATTTACAAAATTTTCTTGTAAAAGTTGGTATAAATTTTCAAATTAAGCTTCATTTGCGGATCCGCGATCCGAAAAAATCAAGCTGATCCCATCCGAAAATTTGTCGATCCGCCGATCCGAACCACATCCCTATTCTTGATTATTGAAGAACTGGTAGAGGAAACACAAACTGCAAACAAACATTTCGGAGTCAATGCTGCTATCGTGCTTTCGTTGCTTATTTATGGTAGGATTAGGTAAAAAATGAAATTGAACCAAAATTACTGTTATTTTAAGCTTCTAGCCTAACACGGAAAATAGTATTGCCTTTCGAGCAAACAAAACAAATACGAAGAAACCTATAGCTTGTTTATAAGATAGATCTCAAGTTGTCTGTAATGCGAAAATCACAACTAAATTTGTGGGAAGTAACGTGTAACAACAAAGTATTTCAACACGGAATTCGAGTTTTAATTTCAAGACAAGCTATCATGTTAGTTTAAATTGCAGTACTATCCAGTTTCTTTGAAATTATTTCACAGCTCAGCTGTTCTTGTTCAATATTCTGAACAAGTTGCAGAGTGCTTAGCAACATCTATTTCCTTCTGCTACTACTACTATTAGCTTTACGCTATCATAGCTGTTATTACCAAATGGCGGGAGGCAACAGCAGTCGGATTCACGACCGCTGCTGCCTTGGGCCTGACTGAGGTGCTTCGGTGCCAATAACCGTATGGTAGTTCTGCTTGGGGATCATGTTTCTGTCCGTGATCTTGACCTTGACAGCGATCTGCGGAGAGCATCAATTACGGGCCACGTCGTGTGCCAAGATAGTGGGTGAGCCCTGACCAAAAAACCCAATAGTTTAACAGAAATCTAACCATAGTTTCGTAAAATCCTATGCGATTGAACAATAATTAATGATTCTCCTTTTTCTGCTGCCTTCTGATAAACAGACTCCAATTTCAGTACTTTAAATCTTGGCTTTCTACGTTTAAGTGTTTGGAGAAAAGCCCGTAAGCCGTGGCCGCTGTTGAAAGGTAATGTAAACACAACCAAGAATATTATTTCAATGATTATTTTCTTGTTGTATACATAACCATGCTGTTTAGTTTTCGAAAATGTACTAAAAGTGCAATTCTGCATGATAGCGGCAAACGGCCACATAGCTGCATACTTTCGGACTCAGGTGACTTTTAAATTCCACTTTGAAGAGCACATGAAGACGTATTTCTTACGTTGTCCTGGTAATACGTCTCGCAGACAAGCGAACGCTACCAGGACAAATCTTATACTGGAGATATCGCAAACACTAGATAATTCGAAACCTAAATCTTCAAAATTATTTCAAACTCACAGTAGTTGTATAAGCTCAGTCAAGAGAGCATGGCTATGGCTTTCAGAGACAGTTCGAACGGAATTTCGAAACCCGCCCAAATAGTATTTGACAACAGTAGAGTGCAAAAATTCGTTTACCGATAATCTCTGCTGCTTTGTAAATACATTGGGGAAACCGTTTTTTCCAAACGCGTGAAGAGTCTCATTTTTCAGAAACAGAAAACTCATGAAGGTTCACATTTCAACACTGGCACTATGGGGACTTCTTCTACTCGGCTCGGCAATCTCTACCTATACTACGGCCAAGCCCACAACGAAACTGACGATATCCGATATTCCATCTCCTCAGGTATTTTAAATAACACTCCCCCGATTGAGGCACCCAGCCACAGGTCGAGCCAAGCTTAAGTTTGACTTTGTTCCGAAGCTGTAGTGACATTTTAGAGGACTCTTTAGAGATTTTTGGACATTTAGTGAAATTCCTATTTGGTTTCTTTCTGTTAAGCTTTCGAGCTTCAAACCTAAGCCTTACAGGTACAGGTGCTGGTTTACCGAATGCTATATCTGCTTGAGAAGGTGTCGTTGTGAAAAGAATTTTGGAACAGACGTTATTTTGTTCACATTCATAATACAGCATCAGCTTAATTTTAATACAAAATCTAAATTCTGCTGCCAATACAAAATTACATGTTTGAAGTTCCAAATTTTAATTTAACTTATTTTATCCGATATTTTGCACCAATAAAGAATATTCAACTTGGTTGCTCTAAATGATATTGATGCAAATTATTTGATGAATCTTTTAAATTGACGATTATTTTATTACGTGATAGTATTTTCAATGTTATACGTCAACCATATGCCACAAAGTTGTGAGTGAATTAATGTTCGTTGAATTTTTAATTTCAGATTAATTTATCGAAACTTGAAGAGGCAACCAAGATTGGAAATGAAAAAGAAATTGAATGGATGCTGCATAATCAAAATGTTTAGTTTCTTCTCTTTTAATGCTACTTTTACCATAATTTAACATTTTCTGATTAAAATGCTGATTTGCTGTAACAGGTAGTGACATGGCTGAACGGAAAGGTCATTCACTGACCCTTGGTGGAAGCTAATTTTGGTACCTCTTGTGGGAAGCGTATTTTCTTAAGCGTTACTCTTGAAAGCGATTTGTCAGAAAATTTTGCAGTTTTTAACGAGAAACAGCTCTCTTTTAGCAAAAACAAGGTTTTTTCAGACGTTTGTTAGCAAAAAATATATAGTGATTTCAAGTGAAAAAATTCGGACGAAGCCTAGTCATAAAAACCTATATGTTTCGAGCAATTTTCTTACCCCCATTGTAGCCATACATTAACACGGGGTCCGATTCTGGGGGGGTCTACCCCGACTTCAAGGCGAGGGGTCTACCGACCCCTAAAAAATTCAAAAATTTTAGGGGGTCTGCCCCGAAATTAGTAAAAATCGCGGATTTTTAACGTTTTTTGACCAAAATTTAGTAAAAAATGACAATTTTTAGCGATTTTCAAGAAATTTTTTTGAAAAAAAAATCGCCAAAAATTTCCTTAAAAATTAGCAATTTTTAGTAAAAATCGCTGAGGTCTACCCTTTTTTCCTTTCTGGACGAGAGGGTTCTGCCCTTCTTTCCTTT
>JASAND010026545.1:0-12931 GCA_030248195.1 Trissonchulus latispiculum
TCTTTAAAACTTTCTCTTCGGATTATCTCAGCTAGAATAGAATGAGAGCTTATATATATATATACGTATGTACCAGGATAGGATGTTTAAGAACGTTTATTGCATAAATGTTATAACTACTAGGGATGGATCTGGAGGGCAGCCCTATCGTTGCGATTTGAAGGTAAGCAAAAGCAAACAGGAAAAACAGAAAAAGGCATGTCAACGGAAATTTCTGAGCGTTTATATACGTATATTTCCAACGTTTTTTACCAGATTTTTAGATAGAAAAAGCTTAAAATGTCCTGCGAGTTTAGCAAAATTCTTGTTTTTCCCTTCAAAAAGGGTAAACTTTAAAAAAATTTTCTTGTTTCTGCAAAATGAAAAAGAATTAAAGATTTAAAGGACGATTTCATCTAAAAGCAAAAAATTCTTTCAATTCTGGGGGGCTCCGCCCCCCGGACCCCCCCCCCCCACATTGTATCGGGTTGTTAACGTCATAGTTTATGGTCAAAGACATGATATATACATAGACACCAGATATTTGCATTATATGAGTACGTAAGTTAGATATATATTCGCGGGACAATGCGAAATATGAAGCAACACACGCCAACAAGGTAAAAATTCAACCAAAATTACGAATATAGCCTAAAATCAAAACAAAACTGCATTTCTGCAAAACTTTATTTTTGATGTTGGACAAATAAAAATGACGCTCAGAAAATAAAAATGACGAAAATTTGATGAAATCCTATTTTGAAAAAAAAACGCTGGTGTACTTTGACCAGATTCTGCATCATTTGGGTGCATGAACACGTGCTATGCCTTGAGTAATTTTAATTTCAAAGAATGCTCTGCAATGTTCTCCATTTTATTTATTTAATCTTTTCAAAAGCTGCATGACGGATTTTTTCCAATTTCAAAAAATTCAACTTATGGGGGGCTCTGCCCCCCAAACCAGTGGCGGATCCAGGGGGAGGGCCCCAGGGCCCCGGGCACTACCCTTTGCGATTTGGGCCCCTCCCTTTCAACTTGAGGGCCCCCATCCAAAGTTTGTCTTTACTGTAAGCTTTCCCAGGTTTTACACATTTTCCAGTAACTGGGATTATGAAGTTGGCGATGGGGGGAAAAACCCACATTTTCGGATTTTGGCTGGAACTTTTTTATTATAAGGGTTATCTGAGAACTTTATATACCATCGTACTTGGCGAACTTTCTTTTAAGCCTATTTGCACTTCTCTAAGTTGTACCGTTAGAGCGGTATAATGCAAATAGTAGCGGGGGAAAACCCAATGGGGGAAAAAACCCAAATGGGGGGAAAATAAACCCACCCCTCACAGGTCTTAAAAATTGTTCAATCGCAATTCTGACACTTCCAGTGTAAAATTCAACCCTTTTTTAGTTAGTATGAACCAAAAAACCCGATCTATGTAGCTTTTTTTGAGATCTCATGTGCCGTTGAAAATGCTGCATCAACTGGCCAGGTTTCATAAAGTTTAACACATAAACATAGGGCAATTTTTGAAAAATGCTAAAAATGATGTAATTTGATAAAACTTATTATATATTCCATCGTGTAGAGAATGGTTTTTTACGTAGAATTTACTGTTAAAATCCACAATTGTACTTGTATTGGGTCCTCCAGCTGCGAAATGGCACTTTTAAGGTTTTTAGCCCCTAGCTAGCCAGGTAAGCAAAATTGTCCGAAAGGTTTTTCCCCGCCACGTTTGGCAATGTGCCAGACTAACGGTACAGCGGATCGGTCTAATTTTGGCTGTGTGCAAAGAGGAAGAGTTGCCATCATTGCAGATATTTGCAAAACTTTTCTAGCCCAACCCAGTCAAAAGTTACATCGGTCCAAACTTTTGGTAAATTTTTGGATGGTTGAACCAAAAAGTAGTTGTCATTTTCAAAATGTCATAAAATAAGCAGGAGTGAACCAAATGACTTGATCTTTGCATACATAGGTTAGAAAGAGTCGCGCTTCCTGCTGCTATGCTTTTGAGCTCATATCTCCAACCCATGATCCAGGAGGCGGGTGGGTTTTTTCCCCCAAAAAAGGGGGTGGGTTTTTTTCACCCCATGGCTATAGTGATGATAAATATGTCGTTCTTTTCGTCAACTTTTCGCGCCTTCCATCGTAGATTGTGAAATTTCAATGCATTGGCAATATTGTATAAATTTAGATAGAATGCTGCCTAGGGAAACCATGGGAAAACTTAACCTCTCAACTTTAAACGCTCATAACTTGCTAACGACTTAACGTATTGCGTTAAGATTATATATATATATAGTATATTCTAAATCAGAGAAGTCTCCTCTATCTTTTAAGTGATTTTCGCGCGGCGATGGGGCCGTCACGCGCGGCCATCCGCGCACGCCTTCGGCGTGGTTCTCGTTTGGCACATTTGACAAAATTCCTTTCGCCAAAACAGTTTTAAACTGCGCAAACTGAAGAATTTGATCAGAGTGTTACATATTGCCAAAGACTAGGCAAACTAAATTGGTTTCATTGATCTCAACAGTCTTAGAATGTTGAATTGGTTTCAATCAGGCATCACAACTTAGAACTATCTCTGCACACTTTCGGAAACCGTTTAAGATCTCAGGGTTAGTATCTATTCATAATTCTGGCGTTATCTTGAACTCTTTTGAGCTGGGGCCCCTCCCTTTACAAAATCCTGGATCCGCCACTGCCCCAGACCCCCCGTGTGCTTGTTGTATAAATTCTCCATGCTTTGCTTCACTCACGGGATATGGTTATTTTCCAATTGGCAAGCGTACTAACCTTTCCAAACACAATATTAATTTTCTTGTAAAACTATTTTGTTCCTGGATAAAGAAAATTTTTAATCCCCCCTCGGAAAAATTTTTTAGCGGGCCCTCCTTTTCAAAATCCTTGATCCGCCACTGGTACCCCCATCACATTTCGGAGGTCGGCCAAGATATATCCCTCCCCTGAGACCCAAAGTTCCAGGGAAACTATGAAGCTTTTGAGCACGTTTAATGGACTGAACATCGAAAACGGAGCATTTTATATAAGCTAAAAAATTGGGTACAGTGTAGGGGGTCCGTCCCTCCAAATTTTGGATTTTGGTGGGGTCCCCCGGGCCAAATTTAAAACTCTTACCCCCCCCCCCAACCCAAACAGGTGGTCGTAGTACACATATGGCTGCAGAATCTCCACGATGGAGGTTGCAGCCGCGTAAGATCAGCACAGAAGCCGTCCCCGGCGCCGGCATTCAACGTGTCCACGGTAGTGCGGCACTGCTGTGTGATTTCTCCATTACTGTTCAACCTGGTAGTGGACTGGGTTATGTCTAAGATAGAGGCCCGGTATCCGGTATCAGGGCAGGGTTGGAACTGATGTCAATGCTTCCTACTTGGCTTACACCGACGACCTCATACCATAGGTTTAATTGGCATGGGGGGGTGCAACCATAGATGTGTTGGGGAGGTGGGGGAGGGGGACCCCCCCCACCAAAATGATAAATTTTGGCGACCCCCCCCAGATTTTTGGATAAAAGTGGCCAAAAATGGCATAAAATCGAACTGATTCAAGGCATAGGTGTAAGGTGGGGGGGGTGGGGTAGCCCCCGCCAAAGCCTTTTTTCAACCCTCCCCCAAAACTTTTTGGGGGGGGACGTCCCCCCCCAGTCGCGCCGAAGGCGCGAAAAATGGCCTAAAATTGGGTATTTTTAGGGTAAATTTTGAAAAAATTTTCAAAAATGTCCAAATTTTTGGCTTAAACTGTTTATTATTATGAGAAATACACGTTTTTAACTGTATTATGGATCTTATGGCTCAATATTGTCCTTATTTTGGAATTGGAAACATGTTGGCAATCAAGTTTTTGAGTTTAAAACCACTGTCTAATGTTAAAATTACTTTATGGTTAGATGTTTTTTATCATTAGAAACGGCTGAAAATGCGATTTTTGGCATAAAAAATGAAAATTTTTTTGGGGGGAGGGTTGGGGGGTCCTGGGGGGGGGTTGAGGGGGGTCGCCAGAGGGGGCCCCCCAGAAAATGTTGGCGGGGGGGAGCCTCCCCCACCCCAAATCTCCGTTACACCTATGATTCAAGGTCGCGCCCGTGTGCGCATAGTGTATACGCATATAAATTTAAGTTTCAGTTAGACGAAAGCATAGGCGTCTGGGTTTATTTTAGGCGAGAAAAGTGGGGGGAGTAGGGGCAGGGGGGGTCCCTCTAGTGAGGGGAGGTCGAAAAGTGGGGGAATAAAATAGTCTGAAAATGCCAAAAATATAGTAAAACAGTTTCTACACATAGGTGTGGCTGGCGAAAACAGTGGGGTTGGGGGTTCAGAAAAAAATAGGAAGGGGGGTTTGGTGAAAAAACACACGAAGCCCATTTCTAGAAAACAATTAGAAAAAATTTAATTTTTTCTAATTGTTTTCTAATTGTTTTCTACAGTTATGAAATTTTTTCTAATTGTTTTCTAATTGATTTCTAATTGTTTTCTAATGTAGAAAACAATTAGAAAACAATATTAAAATTGTTTTCTAATTGTTTTCTAATAGTTTTCTAATTGTTTTTTAAATTAGAAAACAATTAGAAATTAATTCGAAATTTTTTCTAATTATTTTGTAACATTGTAAAATATAGCAAAATTAGTCAAACTCTTTCTTTTTTCCTGTCCAGCTGCCTCATTTTAAACTTAGCTCCCTATACTTATACTTGACGCATGCTTTAACATTTCATTGTAGTGTTCGTGTACAGTACAGCTATATAAAAAATTTATTTTTGCGAAGTTTTTCCATTTTATATACATGTCAACGTATATGTATTTGACAGTAAAGATGATCCTTTCACATCGAGTTGAGAAACGCACTTTTTTAAGACCCCATTCATACCCCTAAATCCATGAGCACTCCACAACCGGTTTGAGTGGGTGGTTCCATGACAAAAGTTGCTCAGCTCACCTATATATGGCTTTCATTGGATGCCAAATTTGACTAATTCTGGAAAATTATTTTTGATCAAAAATCGTCTAAGACCCCACCCCTACCCCAGCACAGCACCTCACAGCCACTTTGAGTATGCAGTTCTATGACAAAAGTTGCTCAGCTCATCTAGGGCTTTCATTTGACGCCAAGTTTGACCAATTTTGGAAAATTTTAAAATAAATTCTTGTATAGTTAAATGATTTTTCATAGTTGCTGGCATTTTTTTAGTGGGGTGGAGGTGGGGCCCCCCACTTTTCGGTTCCCTCCTCCACTTTTCGGAGCCCCCCCCCCCACTTTTCGGCAAGCCTCCACCCACTTTTTTGGGGGTCGCCCAAGTGTCAAAAAATTAGGTTTTTGAGGTCAAATTTTCGACAATTTTCTAAATTTTTAGCTAATTTATGGACTTATAATCTTATTTTAAGCTTGAAAACAGCTTAATCTTACAAATGTTAATTTTCGCTAATATATATATATACCTTTCCGGGTTGGACCCCCTCCTTTTCAAAATCCTGGATACGCCCCTGTATATATATACGTACTTTTCGTGTTTTCAAAATGCTTAATTATTTGTAACTAATTATATATATATATATATAGTCAAGCGGGGAAAAAACCCACTTTTCAGATTTTTGGCCAGAACTTTTTAATGGTTTGACATATCGAAATGCTGATTATACAGGTAGCTAGGCCTAGTCGTAAGCTTTCTTATGAGCTATAGAACACCTCTCTAGGGTGCGCCGTTAGTGAGAAAAATTATCCCAAACTAGCGGGAAAAACCCAATGCGGGAAAAAACCCATATGCGGGAAAAAAACCCACCCCAAAAAATTTTTGGCAAGCTGCCAGGAGCATTTCTAACCATTCCAAATGAAAGAGCGGGTTGTTTTTAGTACAACTGCCGCATCAAAATTTATTAGTTTTTGTACTAAAATTGAGGTCATATGGTCATTTGAAAATGTTGTATCTTTAACACATAAACATAGGCAAATTTTGGAAATTTTTTAAAATTGTTTATTTTCGGCAGTTTAAGTATCCTATCTTGTAGAAAACGTGTTTTTCTTGTATTTAGAGCCAAACTAGACCCATTTTAAGGTAAAAATAAGCATTTTTGGTCAAAATTGAAATTTTGGCTTGAAATGGCACCGTGTCCGATTTAGACCCCCTGGACCACCCATAACAGTACGAATCCAGGTAAAACCTATAGCAATTTAATCTATAGGCTCTATTAAACAAATGTATGTATTGGTTTGACCTTTCCGGTCAATGGTTAGAAAAAAATTTAATTTTGAAAAGTGGGTTTTTTTCCCACCGTGGGTTTTTTTCCCGCCAACTCCAGGTCACCCCCAGGTCGCACCGGAGGGGTCAGAGCAGTGTGACATATATCATCATGAAGCGCAACAGATGCCCTACAGGTACATATAATCCGCTTTGGTCTAAGTCTTTCCAGTAGTTCAGGGTGGCCCGGCAAAGTTTGCCAAATTTCGGCACTTGGTCGGACCAAAATTTCCAAAAATTTGGCTCTAGATTCATGTGTGCACTCGGACTAATGTCGGAAACTTAGTTTTAGGTCTCGGAAAGACGGAAATATAGGAATAAGAATAGAAGTTGGACGAAGTCGGAAGGTCTTCGGACTGTTTCGGACAATCTCAAAACTCTCTGGGATTATTTCGGAAGGCTGTTAAACTGTCTTTAAAGTGAATATCAAAGAAGTCGGATAGAGTCGGAAAGTGAAGAAAGTAGGAATCGGACAGCAATCTGAGTGTTGGAATCGGAGAGTCAGGTAGTTAGGGCTACAAAGTTGTACAAGACAAAGTCGGAGTCGGATCGGAATCGGATCGGAAAGGCGGAATCGGAAAGTCGGAATCGGAGATTCAGGTAGTTAGGGCTACAAAGTTGTACAAGACAAAGTCGGAGTCGGATCGGAATCGGATCGGAAAGTCAGAATCGGAAAGTCGGAATCAGGTCAGGTAGTTAGGGCTACAAGGTTGTACAAGACAAAGTCGGAGTCGGATCGGAATCGGATCGGAAAGGCGGAATCGGAAAGTCGGAATCGGAGATTCAGGTAGTTAGGGCTACAAAGTTGTACAAGACAAAGTCGGAGTCGGATCGGAATCGGATCGGAAAGTCAGAATCGGAAAGTCGGAATCAGGTAGTTAGGGCTACAAGGTTGTACAAGACAAAGTCGGAGTCGGATCGGAATCGGATCGGAAAGGCGGAATCGGAAAGTCGGAATCGGAGAGTCAGGTAGTTAGGGCTACAAAGTTGTACAAGACAAAGTCGGAGTCGGATCGGAATCGGATCGGAAAGTCGGAATCGGAAAGTCGGAATCGGAGAGTCAGGTAGTTAGGGGTACAAAGTTGTACAAGACAAAGTCGGAGTCGGATCGGAATCGGATCGGAAAGTCGGAATCGGAAAGTCAGAATGGGAGAGTCAGGTAGTTAGGGGTAAAAAGTTGTACAAGACAAAGTCGGAGTCGGATCGGAATCGGATCGGAAAGTCAGAATCGGAAATTCGGAATCAGGTAGTTAGGGCTACAAGGTTGTACAAGACAAAGTCGGAGTCGGATCGGAATCGGATCGGAAAGTCGGAATCGGAACGTCGGAATCGGAGAGTCAGGTAGTTAGGGCTACAAAGTTGCAGAAGACAAAGTCGGAGTCGGATCGGAATCGGATCGGAAAGTCGGAATCGGAGAGTCAGGTAGGGCTACAAAGTTGTACAAGACAAAGTCGGAGTCGGATCGGAACCGGATCGGAAAGTCGGAATCGGAAAGTCGGAATCGGAGAGTCAGGTAGTTAGGGGTATAAAGTTGTACAAGACAAAGTCGGAGTCGGATCGGAAAGTCGGAATCGGAAAGTCGGAATCGGAGAGTCAGGTAGTTAGGGCTACAAAGTTGTACAAGACAAAGTCGGAGTCGGATCGGAATCGGATCGGAAAGTCGGAATCGGAAAGTCGGAATCGGAGAGTCAGGTAGTTAGGGGTACAAAGTTGTACAAGACAAAGTCGGAGTCGGATCGGAATCGGATCGGAAAGTCGGAATCGGAAAGTCGGAATCGGAGAGTCAGGTAGTTAGGGCTACAAAGTTGTACAAGACAAAGTCGGAGTCGGATCGGAATCGGATCGGAAAGTCAGAATCGGAAAGTCGGAATCGGATAGTCACGTAGTTAGGGCTACAAAGTTGTACAAGACAAAGTCGGAGTCGGATCGGAATCGGATCGGAAAGTCGGAATCGGAAAGTCGGAATCGGAAAGTCGGAATCGGAGAGTCAGGTAGTTAGGGGTACAAAGTTGTACAAGACAAAGTCGGAGTCGGATCGGAATCGGATCGGAAAGTCGGAATCGGAAAGTCGGAATCGGAGAGTCAGGTAGTTAGGGCTACAAAGTTGTACAAGACAAAGTCGGAGTCGGATCGGAATCGGATCGGAAAGTCGGAATCGGAAAGTCGGAATCGGAGAGTCAGGTAGTTAGGGGTACAAAGTTGTACAAGACAAAGTCGGAGTCGGATCGGAATCGGATCGGAAAGTCGGAATCGGACAGGTACAAGATTGTACAAGACAAAGTCGGAGTCGGATCGGAATCGGATCGGAAAGTCGGAATCGGATCGGATATTCGGAATCGGACAACGATATACTTAGGGGTACAAGATAATACAAGACAAAGTCGGAGTCGGATCGGAATCGGATCGGAAAGTCGGAATCGGACAGGTACAAGATTGTACAAGACAAAGTCGGAGTCGGATCGGAATCGGATCGGAAAGTCGGAATCGGATCGGATAATCGGAATCGGACAGAGATATATATACGTAAGGGTACAAAATAATACAAGACAAAGTCGGAGTCGGATCGGAATGGGATCGGAAAGTCGGAATCGGACAGGTACAAGATTGTACAAGACAAAGTCGGAGTCGGATCGGAATATGATCGGAAAGTCGGAATCGGATCGGATATTCGGAATCGGACAACGATATACTTAGGGGTACAAGACAATACAAGACAAAGTCGGAGTCGGATCGGAATCGGATCGGAAAGTCGGAATCGGACAGGTACAAGATTGTACAAGACAAAGTCGGAGTCGGATCGGAATCGGATCGGAAAGTCGGAATCGGATCGGATAATCGGAATCGGACAGCGATATACTTAAGGGTACAAAATAATACAAGACAAAGTCGGAGTCGGATCGGAATCGGATCGGAAAGTCGGAATCGGACAGGTACAAGATTGTACAAGACAAAGTCGGAGTCGGATCGGAATCGGATCGGAAAGTCGGAATCGGATCGGATATTCGGAATCGGACAGAGATATACTTAGGGGTACAAGATAATACAAGACAATGTCGGAGTCGGATCGGAATCGGATCGGAAAGTCGGAATCGGACAGGTACAAGATTGTACAAGACGAACTCGGAGTCGGATCGGAGTCTCGGACAGCCAGGGTAAATGGTGTACAAGACAAACTCGGAAAAAAGCCAACTGTTAGCTAAATATTAAGCCAGCCATTGTAGACAGATATTAGCTATCTAGGGGGACATTAGTTAAGTGGCAGTGGGAGGGGGGGGGTGAGATTTTGCCAGGTATCTGAAGCAGGAATGCGTAGTATTTACCGACAGAATTTTCTGGGGTTTTAAGCAATTTTTAAGTTTACCGAATTTTAATATTTCTTTTTGGGAGGGGGGGGGAGTCGGAAGGCCATAGGTGTACCACCTGTTTGGGTTGGGGGGGGGGATCTGGCTTGGGGGGGGGTCTAAAAAATCGGAAATTTTTGAAAAAACTGTACCCAAACTGTACGCAATTTTTTTCAGTTAAAAATGGCCCTTTTTTAACATAAAATCGACTATTTTTGACGTAAAAGTACTCAAAAACTACTCGTATTGCTATATTGCGTAATGCTTTCATTTGGGGGTAGGAAGGAAATCGGTGAGCCGGCTCCTGGCGCCCTAAAATACGTATGCACCAGTATAGGTGTAGAAGTATTGCTAAATATTTTACTGCGGTGACTGGAGGGTAGGCCCAACACACATATTTTGTTACTTGTATATATATATATATTATATATACACAATAAGTCTGTTTAGGAAGTGCCCGCCGGGACTCGAACCCGGGACCCCCCCAGGCTCAAAAGCCTGGGTTGCTCTGCCACTGAGCTACGGCCACTTGTAAAGATGGTTGTTTTCCGAGGACGCCCAAAAGTGTTTTTTTGAGGTCAAATTTTAAGAAACGTATGAACTTCTAAACTTACGAAGGGGGGCGTCCCCACACCCCACCCTAGCACACCCCCTCTTTTTTTAAATGGTACTTCTAAACTTACGAAAAGGGGGGGCGCCCCCACACCCCGCCATAGCGTAGGAATAAACACCAGGTTCCTGGCGCTCCTCCCTGGGTTTATTTTAGGCAAAAATAAGTGGGGGGGGGGGAGAGTGGGGGGGGGGGGACGCCCCCCCACGAGTGGGGGGGGAGAGGTAGAAAAGTGGGGGGGGATTGAAATGGGCCAAAAATGCTAAAAATTCAGTATAAAAAGCCTGTTTTCCACATACACTGCTATAACCTGGCTTAGTTTTACTGAGGGGGGGGTGGGCCCCCCCCACTCGGCAACCTCCCCGCCATTCGAGGTTCCCCCCCCATAAAAGCCCCCCCCATAAATTTTTACCTCCCCCCATAAGCCAAAAAATTGCCAGATTTCACCATTTTTACCCTAAATTTTCAAAATTTTTCCGGCTTCGCCGGGAATTTTAACGAAATTTTAGCTATTTTAGCGTAAAAAACACCTAAAATTAGTCATTTGTTAGCGATTTTTGGCAATTTTGCCAATAAAAAAACGTAAAAATCTGCAAAATTTTTTTCCAAAAATATGCCCCCCCACTTTTGGTGAGCCCCCCCCATCGATGGGGTGGGCAACTTTGAGCCCCCCCCCATATCGCCCCCCCCCCATAAATTTTGGCCTAAAAATAAGCCAGATAACTATGCTTAAAAGTGCTCAAAATCAAGTTTTAACACCAAAAACTGGGCTTTTTTAGTGGGGGGGGGGTGTCTGGGCGCCCCCCCCACTTTTTGGGTTCCTCCCCCACTCGACCCCTCCCCCCCCACTCGGCCCCACCCCCACTTTTTTGGGCTTCCCCCCCCCCCCCCCACTCACCATAAGGTGCCCAGAAAATGCCAAATTTTAAGGATTTTTGGTCAAAATTTTCAAAAATTTTCCGGCGTCGCCGGATTTTTTCTCAAAAATCGTCTATTTTGATACTCAAACTCGATTTTTAAGCACTTTTTAGCATAGTTATAGGAGTATAGGTAGAAAACAGGCTAGTTTTACTGCATTTTTAGCGATTTTAGACCACTTTGGATTCCCCCCACTTTTGGACCCCCCCCACTAGTGGGGTGCCTCCCCCCCCCACTCTCCCCACCCCCACTTTTTTCGCCTAGAAAAAGCCCAGAAAAAGGCGATTTTTGATCAAAAATTTCCGGCGACGCCGGAAAAATTTTGAAAATTTTGACAAAAAATCCTAAAAATTTGGCAATTTCTGGGCACCTTAGGATGAGTGGGGGGAAGCCCAAAAAGTGGGGGTGGGGCCGAGTGGGGGGGAACCCAAAAAGTGGGGGGCGCCCCCGCCCCCCCAGTAAAGTAAACCCAGCCTCCCCCGTTTTTTCTAGGACTCCGAAAACTGTTAAAATAAATTTTTTTGAGGTCTAATTACGAAGGGGGGCGCCCCCAAACCCCGTCCTAGTACACCCCCCTTTTTAAAGTGGTATATACTTCTAAACTTACGAAGGGGGGGCACCCCACACCCCGCCGTAGGAAAAAACCAGGTTCCTGGCGCCCCCCCCCCGTTTTTTTCGAGGACTCCCAAAACTGTTAAAATAAGTAATATATATAAGTTTTTTATGTCTAATTTTTAAAAATGTTCTCATTTTTTCGTCCGTGGGGAGGGGGGTCTGAAAGCAGGCAGGAAGCTCCGAAAAGTGGAGGGGGGGACAGAAAAGATTTGAGTTCAAATTCGAAAAAAGTTTTTCGATTTTTAACAGATTTATGGACTTATTCTTTACACTTTTGGGCGCCTTTTTGGACTGTATAAACTTTTGGGCGCCTTTTTGGACTGTATATATATAATTCTATGATCAGTGCACACCCCCAGCCCAGATTTTTTATAGTGGGCGATCGCCTCCCTTTTTTCGACGGGACTCGAACCCGGGATCCCCACAGACTCAAAAGCCTGGGTTGCTCTGCCACTGAGCTACGGCCACTTGTAAAGGTTTTTTCCGATTGCGCCCAAAAGTGTTTTTTAGGTCAAATGTTAAGAAACGTATGAACTTCTAAACTTACATACCACACCCCACGCTAGCACACACACCCCCTCTTTTTTAAAATGGTATATTATAGGGGAGCGCGAGAGCCGTATGAGTTTCTTCACTGACAGCACTGGCGGACCCAGGATTTCGTGACGTGGGGGCGGTAGAAGTTCGGCAGCGGGGGGCCTGGGGCGGAGCCCCCGCAGAAGTTGAAGAAATTTTTTGTTTTTGCAATAAAACCGGTCTTCGGATCTTTAATTCTTTTTATACTGAAGAACTGAACAAATTTTTTAAAATTCTTGACATTTTTAGTCAAAAATGGTAATTTTCTCCGAAATATCGGATGCATTTCAAGCTTTTTCTTCACAAATGCAATAAATTCTGGCTTACTTGTACTGGGGGGGGGGGTGGGGGGGCCCCCCCCATTCGGCGACCTCCCCCCATTCGAGGAGCCCCCCCCCCCATAAAAAGCTCCCCCCCATAAATTCCGACCTCCCCCCCCCCCCCATAACCCCAAAAAATTGCCATTTTTTGCCATTTTTAGCCAAAAATTTTCAAAGATTTTCCGGCTTCGCCAGGATTTTACCTAAATTTCCACTATTTTAGCTTAAAAACACCCAAAATTAGTTTTTTTGGCATTTTTTACGCAAAAAACCTAAACATTTGTCAAAAAATATGCCTCCTCACTAGCAATACGTAACTGAACGAAGTAC
>JASAND010026548.1:0-21254 GCA_030248195.1 Trissonchulus latispiculum
CCGTCGAGGGCATTTTCCCCCCTAGTACGCTGTGTTAAAATCCTGCTTATTCTTGATTGTTTACTCCAAGGTGGGACGCTTCCATTGCATTATAGAGGATTAGTGGTTGTGTGTACATCAGAGAATGTGTTTTAGCTTTTGTGTTACAGAGGAGCAGTTAAAACTACCGGTCCTGATGCTGTGCTGCTCCGTTTGCTGGCAATTTTGGTCAATAGAATCTTAAAACCTAGAATTAACAAAATATCGACGAAATATCATTCTCACAGTATATATGTCGAAGCCTAGTAGTCAAATTAGCCATTTAGTTAAATGGATAAACATTTTAGCCATTTAGTCAAATGGCTAGTCCAGTTGTAAAACGCAGCGTGTTTGACTACTTGGCACAAAAGTCTCGCAATATTTTAGCCATTTAGTAAAATGACCACAGTGTTTTAGCCATTTAGTTAAGTGGCCAGCAGCTCTTAGCCTAGTTGTCAAATGATAGTTGATGACTATTTATTGACGATCATACTTTAGTTTTCTACTTTTCTACTTACTAATTGCAAGTACATAACTTAATATTATTTAAATGTAAGTGTTTCAGTGTTTTGTAAGTAATATTCAGGAATACACGGGCAGTTTTGAAAAATAAACCGATTATATTATGTAAGCACTAAGCAGGCCCGCACCCAGGATTTTGAAAAGGGGGAGGGTCCAAGGTAAAACGCAACGGGGGGTCTGGTGGTGGGGGGCTGAGGAATTTTTGCACTTTTGCCCAAAAACAGTACATTGGACGTTTATTTCAAGCAAAAAGTTAATTATCGCGCCGAAGGCGCGAAATGTTTTTAAAAATAGCTGTTTTTGCCATAAAAATAGCAAAAATTTTCCGTTTTGTCATCCCAAAAGGGAGGGTCTAGACCCCTTGAACCCCCCCCCCCCGGGTGCGGCCTTGTATGTAAGTATTAATTGTTGATCAGTTAATTAATTGCAGACACAGATCTATATATGCTCACAAATTGGTGAACTGTTACTGAAGAACCGAGGAATTAAAGTTTTAATAGAGCCTGTTAGAATTTTTAAATTATTTTTCAAGATTTAAAACTTTACTTACTATCAAATAAAATTCGTTAAATTTTAAATCTTCAAAAATTAAAAAAATTATTTTATTTTTCAAAACTGTCCATGCATTCCTGAATACTACTTCAAAACACTGAAAAGTCGACTACCCTGGCTTTTTCCTACAGGGGGGGGGGGGTGGGGGGCCCCCCAGAATTTCGTCCCCCCCCCCAGACTTGGGTCGCCCCCCCAGAATCGCCCCCCCCCAGGATTCGGGCCTTCCCCCCCCAGAACTCCAAAATGCCCGGAAAATATGGTTTTGAGGGTAAATTTTGAAAAATTTTTCCGGCTTCGCCGGATTTTTACCAATTTTTAAGCATTTTTAGCTATTTTAAGCTTAAATTTAAGTTAAAAACAGTTAATTTTTTAGCTTAGCAGCAAAAAATAGTTATTTTTAGGCATTTTTTTGGAAAATTCCCCCCCCCCCCCGGAAATCCGAGCCCCTCCCCATTCGGGGGCCCCCCAGACTTCCCCCCCCCCCCACAAATTTTTGCCCAGGCAAAAGCCAGCTACCTTGCATATATTAAGTTATAAGCACTTGAAATTAGTAAGTAGAAAAGTAGTAACTAAAGTATGATCGTCAATAAATAGTCATCAACTGTCATTGACAACTAGGCTACAAGCTGCTGGCCATTTAACTAAATGGCTAAAACACTATGGTCATTTGACTAAATGGCTAAAATATTGGCGAGTCTTTTGGCCAAGTGGTCAAACACGCTGCGTTTTAGAACTGGGCTAGCCATTTGACTAAATGGCTAAAATGGTTAGCCATTTAACTAAATGGCTAATTTGACTACTAGGCTTCGACATATACATTAATGTAGGTTAAGGTCCAGGGGTCAAGGGTGGACCTGTCCCAAGAAATTTTTCCTAGGCCTGTATCGTGGAAATATTCGAGCCGTCTTGTTCCATTAGCATAAATTGCCGTAACGTCGAAACATTAACCTTCGGCTAGTCCGAGGTTCGAATTCCCGCTGCCACGAGCTTTCACATGTCCTCTTGAGCAAGGGACTAAGCACATGTCGGTTCGCCATGGGCTCCGGCCAACCCAGCTGTCTTTCTTTAAGTGGTTGGCAAATGGGTACCACGAATGTGGGAAGGTAACAGGAGACTGTGTAGGGCTCCTGCCTTGAGCCCCTCCTCCACGGTTGTAGTCATCGTTCGAGGTGGCACTCCTGGCTCAAGGGCTGTGTATCCGGGGATGAGCACAGGCACCCTAGACCCTGACAAGGGTGGGAGACTTCTCCAGGGGCAGTCTTTATCTTTTACCTTTACCTTATTACCTATTGTACCTACCTAAAGTATTTAGAGCGCATTTTTTCTTTGTCTTTTTCTTTATTTTCAGTCTATCGTCATAATTACTATTTCTATTTCAGCATTCTTTATCCGTCCCTTCTACAAGATGATGCTGGGAAAGCCGATCACCCTGGCCGACATGGAATCCGTTGATTCGGAGTACTTCAATTCACTCACCTGGATTCAGGACAATGATCCCGTGGATTTGGATCTCAGATTTGCCGTGGATGAGGATGTTTTCGGAGAGGTAGATTTTTATTTAGATTTTAAGGTGGACCTACCTACCTACTGTTCTGATGTATTTGGGGAAACAGTTTTCGAAGCGTATCCAGAATTTTGAAAGTTGAGGTGCCGATTTCTAGGTTTTTCAACCATTTTTGATGAACTGATGAACTATGTATATACATCCCAGTTTCTGTGTGTTGTAGACTCGAACAAGAGACTTGAAACCGGGCGGCTCCAATATTCCGGTCACCAATGACAACAAACAGGAATATATTCAGTACGTATCTTAGGGGGGGGGTCCATTTTTGGCCGATTTTTCGACCATCTCCGATTTTGCTCATTTTCACATATTTTGTTGTCCGATTGGTATATATATTTTAACGAGTTTTTGAAATGAAGGTCGGATCTGTTATGGTTAGCGAATAATTTCACCTCAAAGTTGATATCAGTATGTGTTAAACATAGGAAACGGAAAAAGTGGTGATTTTTTCCGTGCGCCAGAGAAATCTCGCCAACGACAAAACGGAGCACTTCAACGTCCATCTTATATCATAAATACGATCTCGAAGGGTGATTTGTAGGAAGCAGAATTTTAATTTAGGCCTTCAAAAATTTTTAATTAATTTTTTTAAGACGGCGAACAGCCAAATTTGACTTTTACAATGTTAAAATTGGGGGTCAGCAATTTTGATGAAATATTCTGAAAGCTGTAAGGCCTAATTAAAAATTCTACTTCCTACAAATCACAGCTTATGACAAGACATTTCGAATGATACCAATTGATCGTGGTTAGCTCTGCCCGATTTCGAGATTTCTCTGGCGCAGAAATCTCAATTTTTAGCAAAATTTCGGAAATTCCCGTTTTTTGGCAAATAACATATAGCTATGGCAACACAGACCTGTAAAATGTTAGATTATCTATTTGCGCACCATTCCTGATGAATTTAGGTCAGGTTTGGACACAAATGGTACAGGTTAGTGCACCCAGGTCGCTGGGGTCAAATATGAGGGTCTGACAACCATTATCTCAAAAATAGCGATTTTTCAAATTTTTCGAAATATGTTAAATTTTATATCAATCGAAAGCTCTCATTGTCGGGAACATTTTTCTTCGTGGACCATTGCCCGCAAATGCACCAAATTCAAGTTATCGGGTGTTAAATGATTTTCGTGGTTAAGGCTTTCCAGCGCCGGTGCTACTACCTAAAATCACTAAATAAAGTCATAAAGAAAAGTTTTCCCATTAAAAGCTACCCTAAGTTCTTTGTTTGCATCAGATATCAAACATACAACCGAATAAAGCTCCATTCTCAAGGAAGTTCAGGTGTAAAGTGCCTTTATTTGCTGCGGCACCGTCGTTTTCACCTGTTTTCAATTTGCATGCAATTAATAGCTGGTTACTCGTTAAGTACTGAACGAAACTACGCAAAATTTAAACTCGATATGGAGGACATATGTGACAAAATTTTGTGTGAAAATGAGCAAAATCCGTGACCATAAAATTTTTCATGGTGGACCCCCCCTTAAGTCTTCTTTCTGAACAGTTTCTGGATTATATATACTGTTGCGGTTAGGTTAGATTAGACATCGGATAATGTGGGAGCGAATGGGGGGGGGTTGCAAACTCCCTCGGACTGACAAAAACGGGTAGACCTCCTCAGCGAGAAGGATAAGAATGAGCAAATAAAAAGGGCAGATCTTCTCGTCCAGAAGGTAAAATGGTATGCAGAGCCCTCGACGATTTAGACCAAAAATCTAAACGTTTTTAGCAAATTTTAAAGCAGAGTTTTCAAAAATATTAAAAATGGCTGAAATTCTTTATTTGTAATACTAGCTTTGACCAAGTTTGCTAGTTTTGCTAATTTTAGGATGGACCCCTTTAAAATCTTGAAATTTTTGATGGGTAGAGATCCCTTGCAGATACCATCTCCCAGAAACGGACCTCGGGGCCCCAGTTAATGTATAGTCGTACTCGTAACATGGGCCTATCAAAGAAGTTGGTTCCAGACTTAGGTTGTTAATTACTTAATTTAGTTGTTCTGATCGTTTTAAAATAAATAAAAATATTCATTGATAAAACAGTTAAAGTTGATGATGATTCGTTGAAAATTTGGTAAGCTCATGATTAGTTCGATGATATACCTGATCAGCTTAAGCTTTGCCAACACCTTTCCTTTTATGCGCAAAATCCTTTTGTAGTTTGTTTTATACATACAATCAGATTCACTAAAAAAACAGCGTCAATTTTAACTCAGTTCAGCAAGACAAACCAGTTTAATGTCTAAGTTATCATAGAAAAAATTCCCCCCCTTAGTGTAAGGAGGGGAATTTCTTCATATGGTCCATTCCAGAGGTGGATTTCTGCCTAACGTATTTTGTCTGCTGACTTGAGGGAGTTCTCTGTCTGCACTTACAGTACATAATTTTTCTGTTTTAAATTTGATTTTATTTTTGATTCTCTTCTTATCTACTCATTTTGTGGTATTTTATAGATCTCTGTAGAGTTTGTGTACTATGTGTTTATTTATTTTCTAGGGCTGTGATTAGATATCGATTTGTGTCGCGTGTGAGTGATCAGATGAGTTCCTTCATGGCGGGTGTCAACGAATTTATTCCACAGAATCTTCTCAATCTGTTTGATGCTAATGAGCTGGAGGTAAACAATTTATTCAAATTTGTTTTGTTCACTAGTTGCTAATTTTTTACTGGGGGGTAGGGGGTCCTATTTTCGGATTTTTTTATTTTTACCTATTTTTGACCCAAATTTGGCCATTTTTGGAAAACAAATTAGTTCCCAACTGCCCCTTTTCGGGTTTGACCATTTCTAAATTCCTTAGAATTTCCTTGGACCTTTCCCAATTTATAGCTAATAATGGGCAGAAATTGTATAAATTCACAATTTTTGCCTATGTACGTATCCAGGATTTTGAAAAGGGAGGGGGTTTTGACAAATATTCACTGAAAAGGACGGGGGTTTCAACCCCCAAAACCCCTCCCCTGGATACGCCCATGCCTATGTAGGTTTACTTTTAACAGCGAAATCTATAATTTTTATTTTGTTTAGCTGTTGCTCTGTGGTGTTCACAAGATTGATGTAAAGGATTGGAAGGATAATGCAGTCTATAAGAGTGGATATTCCCCCACTCATCCCACCATTCAGTATTTCTGGAAGGTGCGTACACAACTTGTTTTTATTGCCAACTGTTTGCTTGTAAGTTTTTTGTTGCCTTGGCTGCTGTAGAGTCTATTTAAAGTCTAATTATCTGAACTAATTTTATAGAGTTAATCACCCCGATTTAAATAAATTTACCACTTGAGCCCATTAAGTTAAAGAGTGCCAGTTCTTTGTCCGACAATCGCGGGGAGCACGTGCTAGGCTTATCCAAGACTCAGTAACAAATCCTTTTCGTTGCGTTTATCACATGTAACTGGAATATATAGAATGACGAAATTTTTAGGGAAAATCGTTCTCTAATTTTGTCTAATAACATGATGTAATCAAGTGTTGTACAGTTAATACTGTGTGGTGGACTGTTGTATTCTGATTGTATTCTAGGCAGTACTGTCCTTTGACAATGAGATGAGATCAAGACTGCTACAGTTTGCCACTGGGACGTCACGGGTACCCATGAACGGATTTCGGGAACTCTACGGATCCAATGGGCCGCAGAAGTTCACCATCGAAAAGTGGGGCGAAATTGAGTCCTATCCTAGAGCTCATACATGGTGCGTTCTGACAGGCTATTAATGTTAACCTTTTTCTTGATAAAATAAGCGGTTCTCTGACTGCAAGAAACAGTTAACTATATTTTGCTCTGTTTCGGCTCTGTTTGTATGTCTTGACTTTTACTCAGTATCTCAAGGAAAATTGAAAGTGTTTTAGCTGTTTTTACAGGCTTGCTAACCAGCAGTTCTAATTAGTTTATTAATTGTGCTTTTAATATTCAGTTAAATATTCAAAGAGCCACAGAAAGGTGTAGTTTTGGTGGGACCTTTTTCTTAACTATTGTACAGATCTGTTGGTATTCTCCTCATAATACTACTTCACTGATATTGTGCAACAGTGTCTCTGGTTGCTTTTTCATTATTATTTTTTTGTTGTATTACTAATATCATTAAGCTGTTGTTTCAGTTTCAATCGTATCGACTTGCCACCCTATGATAGTTATCGAGAACTGCGTCAGAAGCTGGTGGATGCCATCGAAAATTCGGGTGGATTTGGGGGTGTGGACTGACCAGTTGATTGTTTTCACTTTTTTCCGGTTTTTTTAATTTAATTTTTTCTTAATCTGCCAATCCCTTTCTGTTGTTTATCCTTTACTTTAAAAGCGAAGATTTTGGCATCTTTTCGTGACCTGTCCGAAAACTGGCGGCCATTGACGTCGCCTATATTAGTATTTAACGTTGACATTCTCTTTGCCTGCTTTGAGTCATTATTTTTTGAGAGTCCACTATTTATTTATTGTATTTTTTGCTTTGAGAACTTTATCTGTGACTTGTCTTATGAAGTGTATAAGAAGGAAAAATGTTCTGTCGTCAGTGTTTTACAATTGAAAAGTGGCAATTATTATTGCAGTGGTTGTAGAGTAGCTCTGTTTTATAACTTGTTTTCTTTCATGTAAAGTCTTTAAGATAACGGAGGGGGGTGGTCAGATGAATTACTTTGTTAATTTTTCATGCACACGGCTTTTTAACCCTTTTGGAAGTTCATGTCAGAGTTATAACAAATTTTATTTCACTGCTTGTGTATAATTTGTTGCTGTAGTCAGTGAACCGATTGGCATGTTCTTCAGCAAATTTTTTGGTACAAATTGTACAACTCTGTGTAATTACTAGCTTTTAATATTGACTTGACTGCCTGTTGTATGATGTTTATATTTTGGCAGCTAAGCTTGTTTCAATTTTTACTTTCAGAGTGTACACAGTTAATACGGAACTTCTTTTTAGCATAGACTTGTAAGTTTGAATGGTCCAGAAATTTGTAGTTTCTTTGGTCTTTGGGAAATTTAACTTAATCTTTTGATTTTTTCGTTTGTTTGCTGTTACACACTTTAACGTGCAAACAGACTCGGAATCTATTTTTGTATGGGTTTTGCTTACTGGTTAGGTTTTTATATGTTAAATGAATTTAACTCAGTTTTATTATTTAGTCTGCTTAATCTGTGATGTCCAATGTTATGTAAATACGATGATGTTGTATTATACTAATTTGTTTTGTAAATGCGTTTTATTTATGCTGAGCATTTTGTAGACTGCTCTAGTAATAAAATTTAAGTTCACGTGAGGGTATTAAAATATTTTTTGTGTAGTTGGTTAGGTCAGTAGTTCATCTATAAGTTAGCTGTTAGCTGAATCTTCGTGTTAAGATCTGCTCTCGGCTGATTTATAAATTGTAAGAATACATTTTTGTAATTTCTCAAATTACAGTTTTGTATGCTGGCTGTGCTATCTTATGGTTCTGTCATTGCTTCCCTTATTGGGTTTGGGTTTGAATGGTCCAACTGAAGTTGCCTGCTACACAATTTTTCTAAGAGCGGGCAAGTTTGGCCAAGCACAAGCTAAAGTTTTGCTGAAATTGTGGCTAATTGATTGCTTCATAGTATTCCAGGTTGTGCACATTAGTTATTTTTAAAGGTGGGATTATGCTGCACAAATTTGAAAAGTGCAGTGGATTTGCACAACTATTAGCTAGGGTGCCGGATAGCAAAGTTGGGCCGAATTCTTTCAAACAGTTTAGTTGGGCCGTTTGGGCGAACCGGACTACCATACATTTCTTCTCGGAAGTATATATGTCACGGACTAAGAGATAGGGCACTAGTCTGTCCGGGAAATGCACTAGCTATGTCATTGCCCCAACTATGAGCTAGCCACAGCAGGATATTTTACTACTACGCCTGTGTGCAAAGACTACGAATTATATACTAGTGTTGACCATAACAGATGGACAAGGTCAAAAGGTCAGTCACTGGAAAAATGTAACATTAATTGAACTTCACAGATTATAACAATTCTATTTCACAACAGCGGTCTTCTATTTCTATTCGTTTATATTTCCACTCTATTTCTAGAACACGCTGAACCTTTTTATCATTGCACCAACTTCAGAAAATATAGCCATGGGGGAAAACCCACCCCCTTTCTGGGAGGAAAAACCCACCCGCCTCCTGGACCAAGGGTTGGAGCTATGAGCTCCAAAACATAGCAGCAGAAAGCGCGACTCTTTCTTACCTACGTATGCAAAGATCAAGTCATTTGGTTCACTCCTGCTCATTTTATGACATTTTGAAAATGACACCTACTTTTTGGTCCAACCACGCCAAAATTTTGCAAAAGTTTGGACCGATGTAACTTTTGACTGGGTTGGGCTAGAAAAGTTTTGCAAATATCTTCAATGATGGCAAGTCTTCCTCTTTGCACACAGCCAAAATTAGATCGATCCGATACACCGTTGGTCTGGCACATTGCCAAATGTGGCGGGGAAAAAACCCACTTTGGGGGAAAACCCACCCAATTTTTTTTGAAAAATTTTTTAACAACCAAACAGGGAAACAATTCGACACTGTAGCACGGTACTATCGAGGACGCTGCATTATCCTATGGTGTCAGATTTGGATAATTTTGCTTCCCTGGCTAGCTAGGGGCCAAAAACCCTGAAAGTGCCATTTCGGTACTGGAGGACCCAGGACAGGTCCAATTGTGGATTTTAACAGCCAAATCAACGTAAAAAACCATTCTCTACACGATAGACTAATAAGTTTTATCAAATTACATCGTTTTTAGCATTTTTCAAAAATTGCCCAATGTTTATGTGTTAATCTTTATGAAACCTGACCGCTTGATGCTGCATTTTCAATGGCACATGAAATCTCAAAAAAAGGTACCTAGATCGGGTTTTTTGGTTTATACTAGCTAAAAAAGAGTTGAATTTTACACCGGAAGTGTCAGAATAGCGCTACGACAATTTTTGAGACCTGTGAGGGGTGGGGTTTTCCCCCCATTTGGGTTCCCCCCATTGGGTTCCCCCCCCCCATTTGGGTTTTCCCCCCATTGGGTTTTCCCCCCGCTACTTTTTGCATTATACCGGCCTAACGGTACAACCTAGAGAAGTGCAAATGGGCTTAAAAGATAGATCCAAGTACGCCAAGTACGATGGTATATAAAGTTCTCATCTAACCCTTATAATAAAAAAGTTCCAGCCAAAATCCGAAAATGTGGGTTTTTCCCCCATGGCTATATATTCTTCGTTCAGTAGAGCCGCTTAAAAGTGTTTTCATAGGGCGGCGTTTTCCTTTGATCCCCAGATATAATGCTGTACCGGACGAAGAATATATTTTCAGAAGTTGATGCAATGATTAACAAACATCTATTCTTTCCAACAAAATTGAAAAACTTGAATTCTAAAGTTTTTAAAAATTCAAAAATTTTGAAAATTTTTAAGATTCAGGAAGCATTCAGCTGATTCAGCACTCTACCCTTCATATATATTTCAACAAAATCGGTTGAGCTGTCAACTATTTGTGTGATGGGAATTGGGAGTTATTGCAAAGATCCATAACAAATTCATGTTATTCCAGCAGGTATTAGAACCTAGTTCCACATTTCACAAATAGAATTTTCATTTACAAATAGAATTTAATTACTACTAAATGACGTATCTGCATTGAAGTGTAATAGTCTGTTAAGATCATTTCATGTAACCTTTTTCGAATGGCTGACCTTTAGACCTTGTCCAATTGCTACGGTCAACACTAGTTGTAATCCGTAGCCTTTGCACACAGGCGTAATTATCATATGAAATATGGTGTTGTAAAATATCCTGCAGTGGCTAGCTCATTGTCGGGACAATATAGCTAGTGCATTGTCCGGACAGACTATTGCCCTGTCTGCGCTAGTTCTTAGTCCGTGACATATATACCCAGCTCAGTTGTGGAGAACCCGCTTGGAAAGACCTTATTTGCTGGTGGGCAGTAAAAAGACTCATTCACAATGGTTGGTGATTATTTAATCACACAAGCATCAAGATCAGCCATCTTGTTAGACCTTGTACCAGGGGTTGTATGTTACAGCTGTTGTATTACAAAGTTCTGACAAAATCTAAATTGTCTAATCAAGTTTTGACTTACGTAGACTGAAAATTTAGTTTTTGACTGATGAAATTCTGACTACTGAAGACAAACCGGCGTAAATGCAGCTAAGGCCACGGTAGATAGCAGACTTTTAAAACAATTGCAGAGAAATTGAAATTTAATCAAACCACCGTTTAGTTTAATGTGTCAGTTAAGAATCGCCACCACACGCACCAAGTGCACTTACTAGGTAGAGAAAAATTAGTACAATATCAACAACTAGTTCAGTGGCAGCAAAGATGTACTCTTCTGGGCTTAGGGAAAGCGATTTTCTGGACATCAGCTGCTGTGTGTCGATGGCTAGCCAGGCGGTCATTATCAAAACCATAAGGCTCGACCAAACGGCTACCATAATTCGGTTGTGAATAAAGATGGCAACCAAGACAATAAGAAAACCACAAATCACTGCAGCCAGGGTTATAATGCACAGGATACCCGTCCATCGGGTTAGATCAATCTTAGTCTGGCAGGCGAAGATGGTAACTATGAGGACAATTAGTCCGGTGGCACCGAAACCGATTAGTACCACAAACGTGCTGTGGTAACAGGATATGCAGCCTAAATATAGGACGTTGTAAAACAGCCGGCTAGAGCATCTGCATGCAAATCTAGGCTGTTTAATGCTCTTAGTATAGTAGATATATGGCTTAGGCTTAGACGTGTAAAAGCACGCTCTAAGTCTAACACGCTCTCGGTAAGCCTAGGCGCTATCGCGGAGGAACGCGTTATTTGGGCGTGCTCGGGTAGGCATGATTATATATATATATGACTATATATTTATACAATATAGTTGACGTGGGGACATTTCAGCACTAAACAAGTCAACGTGGGGACCTGACAAATCTTTGTGGGGACCTGAAATCCTTTGTGGGGACATTTGCTCTTGACAACATATTATATAAAGTCAACGTGGGGACCTTACGAATTTTAATTAGCTTATAATTAAGAAATGGCTTAGGCTTAGACGTGTTGAAGCACGCTCTCGGCTTAGCCTTCGAGCTCTCTATAAAAAGCACGCTCTCGGCTAAGCCTCCGAGCTCTCTAATTAATTAAATTAATTAGGTCCCCACGTTGCCCTTGGGACTTCACTATGTATATATACATACATATATATATATACGTATATATATATATATATATATATATATATATATATATAATATGTATATATATGAGTCGATGTCTGCGACATTCGACCGTGCTACCTGTACTTCCGGACAACCTTCGATAATCGGGCCCATGTCAAGATAAAAGTTAGAACCCCCAGAACCCCCGTCAGAAAAAAAGGAGGTTCTCAAATTTTTTTCATGCGTTTGTATCCACTACTCGCTACTCAGTGACTATGGCTACGTGACTATGTTGTGGATCTTTTCTATCTGACACTTTCCTTCATCATATGTTGATAACGTGTATATTTGTATCTCAGTCATCCAATTTGTGCCATATAACCGGGGTGTGCTGGGGGGGGGCTCCTGGCTTCTCTCAAAAATTTAGACTGAAAAATTTGTTTGACTAACATACAATGCCCACAATATGGGTATCAGTCGGAAGCCGACGAACAGATGAACAAGATTGCAATAGATCTAAGTTCAGGTAACGCACACACTTTTCAAAATCCCCGGACTCCCTAACCCACAGAACCTCCAGCAAACGCTTAAAACTAGATAGTAGAGGATCAAATCTCCTGAAAAAATTTTAGAACCCCCAGAACTCCCAGAACCTCCATCAAAAATTTGAAACTAAATATTATGTAGTTACGGATCAAATCTCATCAAAAAGTTAAGAACCCCCAGAACCCCCATCAAAAAATGAAACTACACATAGTTATAGATCAAATCTCTACAAAAAAATTAAGAACCCTTAGAACCCCAAGAACCTCCATGAAAATAAAAGCTTCAAGAAAAACAATTGGTAGATCAGAACGCATCAAAAAGTGACTTTTATCTTGACATGGGCCGATAATCGATTTAGCTCAAACTATCAGCACTTGTAGCAACCCGCAATAAAAGGGAAACCTCTAAACATTAGAGCTCAACTCCGCATATTCAATGAGTTACAGCAGCAAAATTAGTGGTGTTCGACTGTCACTGACGTCGCCGTGTGACTTCACCAATTAAAATTGTGTGCAGGCCGCCAGACTAAAGTCAGACAAGTCTAACTTTAATAATACAGGCGCCATATATGGGCCACCCATCCCTGTAGATTTCAGCTTTCTAGCATTCATATTCGGCAGTTTGCAGCGATCAGAACTTCGCTTATATAAGCCTCCATTGTCAGTAAGCGCATTTCCACATTTTTTTGACCTAGCAACCTTATTATGCCTTAGTACCGCGTAATTATCAATGATTAATTATCAAAATAGTGTTTAACCTGTCATGATGCCAAGAAATAGTCCCATCAGAAAAAATACGATATAGTTCAACGGGACTTGACGCCGGGCTTTGGAAATGCAGACCAGTATAATATAAAATACGAAAAACAGGATATAAGAACATAGATATATCCAGTAATTTCTCCGGATAAAATGTCGAATGGGCTTAATAAACATAAACGTGCAAACAATGCTCACAATCATGGATATCATTAGCGCCACCAAAGCGTAGACCTAAAATAAATTAATGCAATCAGATTTTTTAAAACTTCTGCAATAACGAAACTTTCTATAACAATACACTACAGTCTACAGTACAGATATCAAGAATATATCATAGATACGAACTTTATAAGCGAAATTGGGAAAATGAATCGCTATTACCGTCCCGCGTTAAATCCTGCATTCTGGAGGTCAATCGGTGATGAAGCAGACCGATTGCTTGACGCTGGAAATGTTGTGAAAAAGCGACAGGCAAAAACAGTCAATCAATTTATATATATATATATATATATATATATATATATATATATATATATATATAGCGGATAGACTTATTCAAAATTTAAGCTAAGGTCTTTGCTCCAAAAGTTTAGCTTTAATCGGAGAAGTGGACATGCAATTGTTCGATTCTACCCTCTTATGCGATTGTCACAAAATTAATATGCAATTGCTGTGACAGTATCAGCAATATATTAATATGTATATATATATATGATAATAGATATACAGTATCATGTGAGTATATATTATTATATTATTAGTATACAATGTGAGTATAAGTATTATTATCCTAGATTATGTATGTACTGCTTTCGCCTGACACATACCTTCATGATAAATTTATGCCTGATCTGAACAGTGGTGAAAGCCATAATTGGTGGCGGTGGCGGAGGCTGCGCAGGATGAATCTGCGCAGATGGCTGCGCATGCGCAGAATAGGGAACGATATAGACAGCCTGCTGTGGTGGTCCCCCTTCCCAATCCACAGATCCCATCCGGGGTTCTCTGGTATAGAGGACCTGCCCTTGATATTGATAGGGATACGGTGGTGGTGGTGGTGGTTGTTGTTGTTGTTGTTGTTGCTGTTGTGATAACTCGTAGTATTTAGGGGGCGATTCCTCGTCAGGATATGGAGTTCCATGCATGTTGGATGCGAAGAATCAGCAAAAGTAGTTGTAGCTTTGTGCGTTTACGTGGATGCTAAGTTGTGGATAAAAACGCCCCACTAGTTTTTTCACTTAGTGTCACACCCCTGTCGCTTTCGCTTGTAGGGGTAGTGCCAGACCCAAATTTCTATCTCACCGGGTTGGGGCCCAGATCTGGCACTGAATAATTGCTGCATGCAATTATCCAAGGCGTCATCAAAGGTACTGCCGGGGCAGAAGTGACCACGCTGCTTTCACCGCATCGTGTTCACCCGTTGACTCCATCGAAGTCGGCTCCTAAAATGGAAAAAATTTGGGGCTCAACCCATCCAGAAAGTTCACGGGCATCCATAAGATTCTACGATATTAAGCAAAACTAATCTAATAATAATAGGTCATATTTTATGAAATTAATAAATTGCTGCAAAAGGTCTACTATTCAGGGGAAACATCCGACATCTACCACATGACACGGTCGCCACATGTGAAGTTTGACTCTACGAGATTAATAAAAGGCGTTGGCTACTTTAAATTAAGATGAAACCCGAATTATGTACGTGCTGGTTTTCCCTGCGTCTATTTTTTTAGTCAGAATTTCATTTGTCAGAATGTCTTTAGTCAGAATTTCATTTGTCAGAACTTCACTAGTCAGAATTTCATTAGTCAGAATGTCACTAGTCAGAATTTCATTTGTCAGAATGTCACTAGTCAGAATTTCATTTGTCATACTGTCACTAGTCAGAGCTTCATTTGTCAGAAATTAACTTTTCTGAAATGTCAGGCTGAATAGAAATTGAACTAAACTAAAGTCTGACCAAAAAATCTTGGAACCGAAATGTGAGCGGCTGTCCTGAGTTATCATTTGAAGGTAGCCTATATAATATTTTTAGAATCCTCAAGAACCCGAGATTTAGAAAACCCGGAATTCCGGGTTGCATTCACGGAAAATTTAAAATTTTTAATTTTTCATCCAACTTTTATTGCAATTAAAATTTTGTTTTTATAATCGAACATAGCTGCTCCCGCTACAACTTTTTGATCCTAGAAGTTTTCACGAAAACGTACACAATTTCCGGAATTTCGGGATTTCAAAATTCCCGAATTTTAAAAGGTTTCTGCAATACCCACAAGATGGGTATCATTCGAACTCTCTCATTCGAGTTACCCATACCTTATGATACCCACAGCTTTTGTAATAGAACGAACTTTTGAAAATGCACTCAGCTCCCGAAATTTGGGAAAACCGGATTTTCAAGATTTTAACGATTTTCTAAAATACCTTTCAATATGGTCATCATTCGAAAGCTCTTGATGAGATGAGCAAAGTTTTTAATAGAGCCAGCTCGCAGAATGAGCCCAATTCTCGGTATTCAAGAAATCTTCCAAGCTAGAGTGAAATCCGGAATTTGTAAAAGCCGGGAATTTGGTACATTTTTAGATATTGGTTTTATTACACGATTTGTTCAGCTCATCAAGACCTTTTGAGTGATACCCATCTAGTGGGTATTGGAGGACATTTTTAAAATCCAGTAATTTTGAAAACCCGGAATTCCAGAAATTGAGTGCATTTTCGTGAAAAGCTTCTAAGATCAAAAAGTTGTAGCGGGAGCAGCTCTGTTCGATTATGAAAACAAAATTTTAATTGCGATAAAAGTTGGGTGAAAAATTAAAAAATTTTAATTTTCCGTGAATACAACCCGGAATTTCGGATTTTCTAAATCTAGGAGTCTTGAGGATTCTAAAAATATATACATTATATAGGCTACCTTCAAACGATAACTCAGGACAGCCGCATACATTTCGGTTCCAAGATTTTTTGGTCAGACTTTTGTTTAGTTCAATTTCTATTCAGCCTGGCATTTCAGAAAAGTTAATTTTTGACAAAAGAAGTTCTGACTAGTGACATTCTGACAAATGAAATTCTGACTAGTGACATTCTGACAAATGAAATTCTGACTAAAGACATTCTGACAAATGAAATTCTGACTAGTGACATTCTGACAAATGAAATTCTGACTAAAGTATATAAACCTTTTCCCTGACACATACCTTCATGATAAATTTATGCCTGATCTGAACAGTGGTGAAGGCCATAATTGGTGGCGGTGGCGGAGGCTGCGCAGGATGAATCTGCGCAGATGGCTGCGCGTGCGCAGAATAGGGAACGATATAGACAGCCTGCTGTGGTGGTCCCCCTTCCCAATCCACAGATCCCATCCGGGGTTCTCTGGTATAGAGGACCTGCCCTTGATATTGATAGGGATACGGTGGTGGTGGTGGTGGTGGTTGTTGTTGTTGCTGCTGTTGTGATAACTCGTAGTATTTAGGGGGCGATTCCTCGTCTGGATACGGCGTTCCATGCATGTTGAATGCGGTTGAATAGAGAAGAGTCAGCAAAAGTAGTTGTAGCGATGTGCGTTTACGTGGCTGCTAAGTTGTGGATAAAAACGCCCACTAATTGAAAGAATTTGCTGGAAAGAGAAATTTCATTTTGCTGGAATAAATTCAATTCAATGCAAAGCATAAAGACGGGAAATTTTGCAGAACCTTTTGAAAGAATATGATTTGATTTGTTTAAACGTGACTCCAACAAGCAATATTATCTGCAAAAGATTAAATGTTGTCAGAGGAACATTTAAATAAATCGTAGGCCTGCTGACCAGCGGAAGCTATTTTATTGTTGAGGTTGCTGAGTAATTAAGCAAATGGCCGAACAATCTTAACTAAGCCAGCTTTTCATTCTTTTAATACTAAACCATGTATATATTTTATTTAATTTGGCAGTTAATGTATTTTCAGTGTCAAAGAATAGAGATATATAAATTTCAAAGTTTTCAGTGTTCAAATGCTATTAATAGTGATTCATGTACAAGGTTATGTTCAAATGAACTTTAATTAATCACAAAAATCTGCAATTCTTCAAAAGTCGTAAACGGACATCGGCAAAATGTTGGATGAGATCTTTAGTCTGAGGAACCAACCAGTTTCTTTTCAATAAATTTGCGGATTTTTAATCAAAATTGGTGCTTTTTGTACCACGAAAAGAAGGATTAGCGAAATATTTTCGCCTCTCCTGCACGATTGACAAAGGTTACAGATATCGTTTATATATAAATAATTGCACTTTACGCATACACAGAATTCTCATGACAGTAGTTTCAAATTTCTACCATTTGTAGTGCTCTCAAAAAACTTGCCACAAAATACGCTATTTTTGCCAAAAAAATCATCATTTTGCACAATTTTCACGTTCTTTTAATAATTGCTCACTCATTTCATTACCCATTCGAAAGTCACCAAAATTGGCACATAAAACTCTTAACACCTGCCGAACATTATGGTAAAGGTAAATGGTTCAAGGTAGAACTTTTCTATCGTGTCGGCTCCCTTGATCTCTTATAGGTCACAAAAGTCAATTTTTGAAATTTACAAAATGTAGAGAAATTGGGTATCGTTCGATTGCTATTGATGAGCTGAACAACTTTTCGAATAGAACTATGTGTCTAAAATGTAGTATCTGAAAGTTAGAGTAAGCTAAAGTTTGAGGGCACAGTTAGCTGAAAAAGGCTCAGTTCACAATTGAAGAATGTACTGTGAACGACTGAGTGACTATGTCGGAGTCGTATTAGTATTAAACTATTAGCCAACCCACAGAATTAATTTGCCTAATTATAGTTGACTCAAATTTCGCTGCCGTTCTGTCTCAACATGACCGTGGTTCTCTCGTTTTCTCGCAAATCACAGTGATTTTCAAGTTTTCCAACTATATAGCTGAATATCTCCGCCACAGTTTGATTTCGAACTTTGATGTTTTGTCTTGTTTTTGAGAACTTATGTACCTATATGTGTGAAAATGAGCGAAATCCGTGACTATCGATTTTGACCCAAAACGATCCCCCCTTAATTCATCAGTTTCGTCTTCCATATTTCGCCTTCAGGTCTAAGGCCCAAGTATACTGTCCTACGCGGACAGCTCATGGGACAGCTCAGCACACACAAGAAGGCGATGAAATCTCAGCTGGTGCTAAATAATTTACATAGGCGAAACTATCTCACTTTGTTAGAACATTTTATAGGAGCGATACTGTTAACATTTTATAGGAGCGATACTATTCTCACTATAAGTAGCATTTGAGATTCGGGCTCAGGCTTAAAAAGGCCGTTTAAGGACTGACAAATTCATGTCCCAAAGTCTCACTGACCTGTTCGTGGGGGGGTCCTCCTGGTTTCAGTAATTTAACTCAGAAAAAACCGCTCGTTCCCTTGAAAAGCATGCCCTACTTGAAATATATAGGTACTACATTGTACATTAGAACTTAACTACTGGCCTCCTCAACCGCAAAATCACTGCACTAGCAAAAGCCAGAACAAACTTTACCAGGGCTCCCAAACTATTTCTTGGGGGGGGGTCCCCCTGGTATCATCAAAAGTTACAAACAAAGCACAAAGTACTACGCTTTGAAACAAGCAGCATCTAGCAAAACTCATGCATTCAATTAGAAAGTTTCAATAGAAAATGTACAAATTTAAGCCAAATTTGGGTGAAACGGACTACCCTTCATTTCTTCTCGGAAGTATATACCCAGCTCAGTTGTGGAGAACCCGCTTTGAAAGACCTTATTTGCTGGTGGGCAGTAAAAACACTCATATTCACAATTATTGGTGACTATTTTGTCAAACAAGCATCAAGATGAGCCATCTTATTAGGTTAGACCTTGTACCAGGAATTCAACTGTTTCAAAGCTCTGACAAAATCTAAATTGTCTAATAAAATTTTGACTTACGTAGACTGAAAATTTAGTTTCTGACTAATGAAATTCTGACTGCTGAACACAAACCGAAGTAAATGCAGCTAAGGCCTCGGTTAGCACTTAGCTGACTTATAAGACAATTGAAGAAAACTTGAAATTTAATCAAACCACCGTTTAGGTTAATGTATCTGTTAAGAATCGCCACTACACGCACCAAGTGCATATACTAGGTAGAGAAAAATTAGTACAATATCAACAATTAGTTCAGTGGCAGCAAAGATGTACTCTTCTGGGCTTAGGGAAAGCGATTTTCTGGACATCAGCTGCTGTGTGTCGATGGCTAGCCAGGCGGTCATTATCAAAACCATAAGGCTCGACCAAACGGCTACCATAATTCGGTTGTGAATAAAGATGGCAACCAAGACAATGAGAAAGCCACAAATCACTGCGGCCAAGGTTATAATGCACAGGATACCCGTCCATCGGGTTAGATCAATCTTAGTCTGGCAGGCGAATATGGTAACTATGAGGACAATTAGTCCGGTGGCACCGAAACCGATCAGGACCACAAAAGTGCTGTGGTAACAGGATATGCAGCCTAAATATAGGACGGTGTAAAAGAGCCGGTAAGAGCGTCTGCATGCAAATCTAGGCTGTTTAATGCTCTTAGTATAGTATATATATATATATATATATATAACCTAAACGTGGACTGGTAAATTTCAAGTTTTCTTCAATTATAAGTCGGCTAAAGTGTAACGGAGCGCGTTTCGGTTTGTTCAGCTTTGGTCAAATTTCATTAGTCAGAAGCTAAATTTTTCAGTCGTAAGTCAAAATTGGAGCAATTTGGAATTTTGTCGGGAAAAACTTGTCCCCAACCTAATAAGATATTTCATGTACGGTAAACTTGTTGTCGTCACCAACAATTACGGATATGCACTTGCCACGGAGTAGAAAGATTCTCCACGAGCTGAATACTTCCGAGGAAGAAATGGAAAATTATTTCACCCAAATTTGGCAAATTTATTGCATTTTCTATTGAAAACTTTTCACAATTTGAGCATGAATTTAAGATTTTTAAAAATTTCAGAAAAACAGTACTGACAGCTTTGTTTTTTCGCTTTGATGATACCGAGACCCCCCCGAAATTGGTAAGTTTGTTTCTGGCTGCTGAATACGGTATTTATAACCAGTAGTTAAGTACAATGGCATGTAATGCCTATATATTTGGTAGGGCATGCTCAAGGAACAACTGATTTCACAAATACTGAAACCAGGAGGACCCCACGAGGACGCGGGACGCGTCAGTCGACTGACGCTCTAGAAGCTTGAGCCCGAGTCTCAAATGCTACTTATAATTGAATAGTATCGCTCCTATAAAATGTTAACAGTATCGCTCCTATAAAATGTTCTACAAGTTGAGATAGTTTCAAGCCTGTAGTATTGCTTTTCCAGCATGGTTTCTAGAATCGCCTTCTTGTGTCATGCTGAGGCTATTCACATGACTGTCCGCATGGAACTGCTGGACGCCATTGGGCAAATATGGAGGAACGAAACCGATGAACAAGGGGGATCATTTTGAATCCCAGTCAGTGATCATTTCTCACACATATGATGCATGGGATTCTCAAAAACAAAAACATCAGAAAGTTCAATCAAACTATTGACGAAAATCATTCGATTCTATCATTCGATAATTCCATTAGAAAATAGGAAGATACAGTCACTCTATTCCATTCGATAATAAATAAATTGAATAAATACCAATTAGACAGAGTCCATTATAAATTACATTCAATGATTGTCTTAATACCATTCGATGATGATTTTTTTCAGCCTCAGGCTTTGGCTTACTCTAATAACATTTAGACACGGATATTCGAAAAGTTGTTCAGCTCATCAACTGGCAATCGAACGATGCAATTTCTCTACATTTAATGAACATTTCCAAATTGACTTTATAGACTGGTTAAAAGACCAGAAAAAGGGTACCACCTGCCATTTGCACACCACTCGGCAGATGTTCTCATGTGCCTGGTGACTTCGAATGGAATAATGAGTGAGCAATTAAAAGAACATTGCAAAATGATGATTTTTTTGGCAAAAATGTACATTTATTGGCAGAGTTTGAAACAAATGGTAAATTGAAACTACTGTCATGAATTCCTGGTGGGAATACGAACATATGGAAACGATATCTGTAACCTTTGTCGACGAGGAGACGAAAATGGCCATCAATCTA
>JASAND010026549.1:0-21267 GCA_030248195.1 Trissonchulus latispiculum
GTTCCAATTTCTCACAAAACAGTTCCAAATTAAGGTTCTCCATAGCAGTCGGATAGTTAGGTTGGATAGTTGGTAACTTAATAACGGTAACCTCACTTGCCTCCTAATCAACTATTTTTGCTGCATACCTTTATCAGGTTTCATAAAGAGTGTACATTTCGTATGCAGTCTTATCAATGTTTTCTAAAATCTAAATTTATAAAAGCAGCCTTTTGTAATATCGCCATTTCAAAATGTCAGCTTTTTCTGTAATGTTAGCATTTTACAATGTCAAACGTTTGTAATATTCGCGTATTGTCAGCTTGGTTTGCATGTAGTGCTAACTTGAAGTACAGCTAACTTCATGGGTTAATGGTAAATGTAAGCTAATTAGTTTATTGTTTGTTGCTTCATGAAATTCAAATCTGTTGCATTTCCTTATTACTACTGACCTGACCTAACCTAAGTTTTACCTATTGCTTCTCGAAGATTTAACTCCTTTACGATTTATTTACATGTATTATTTACATACAGTAACTGTCATTTGCACACACATATATGAACATCAACCAATGGGATAATATAGCATACAATACACAGTTACCAACATATTTGTTACGCTGTCAACAACATATTTCGAATTAGGGCGTTGTTGTTGTGCCCACTCAAGTACATCCATGCCTTCAATGTCATCAATGAGTTTAGTCAAGTCTTTTCTGTTGCCAATTAGTCTAGGCATCTCGAACAGGTTGGTGTTGTTGCTTGCGTAGTAGTATATCTGTTCGTCAGTTGTTTTGTCTCTGAGGATGAATCAGAATGATATGTTCCATTTCCCTTTGTACTCCTGATTAAGGAACGCTCTCTTTAGGTTGTCTCCAATCGCATCTAGGCCTTCCAAGCGGAAGTTGTAAGTTCGCATGAATTTCTTCGTCATGTGGTGATGGGTACGAATTCTTGCCCAATTCAAGATATCATCCTGAACGGGTGGTTCAACTGGATGTTCAGGAAGTGACCCTTCTGGAGTTGACATCTCTTCTGCCGGTGGTTGTTCGGGTGTTTGAGTCGGAGGCTCTGTTGGTGGCTGTTCCGGTGGTTGTTGAGGCTCTGTTGGTGGTTGTGGTACCCTGTGCTTTCGGTCGATGTGGTCATTGAGGTAGGCTTTTCTGAACAAGGTTCTCCCACATTGATCGCATCGATGAGTGTCTGACTCGCCGTGTTGTTCTTTCTTGTATTTGTTCAAGTTTTTCAACAGCGAGAATGTCTGATAGCATATGGAGCACATGTGGTCTTTCTTCCTGGGGAATAAGGTGCGGTACTCCGTTCGATGTTTTTTCCGAAGGTGTCTCTGTAGGTTGCATAGGAATGTGAATCGTTGCTGGCACAGAGGACATACAGGCTGCTGAGTTTCTGAAATAAAAATTGATAGTCACAGAATTTCCATAATTTTATCCAAATACATCACATTCAATACTGCCAATACATTCAGAGCACTTTTGCATTTAAAGAGACTTACCACTTGCACCTTCTGCTGACATCTTGACTGGATCTCCTGTATATTCCACAACTTACAAAGTCAGTCAATAGGTTGGTAGACCAATTAACTATGCTGCATAAACGGTATAGGTTTCATAAAGTTGGGATCAAAATAACTCCCGAAAGTTGGGATCAAAATGGCTCCCAAAAGTTGGGATCAAACTGGCTCCCAACAGTTGGGATCAAAATGACTCCCAAAAGTTGCGATCAAAACGGCTCCCAAAAGTTGGGATCAAAATAGCGCCCAAAAGTTGGGATCAAAATGGCTCCCAAAAGTTGGGATCAAAACGGCTCCCAAAAGTTGGGCCCAAAATAGCGCCCAAAAGATAGAATTCAAGTAAGTACTAAAACACAAATTCCCATCAGACCTATCATAGGATCAAAAAGTTGGATTCAAAATAGCTCCCAAAAGTTGGGATCAAAATAGCTCTCAAAAGTTGGGATCAAAATAGCTCCCAAAAGTTGGGATCAAAATAGCTCCCAAAAATAGAGATCAAAATGACTCCCAAAAGTTGGGATCAAAAGTGTCTCCCTAACAATTCTACAGGTTGATGATCTGAGAGCTAATTAGTCACCCAAAAATTCTACTCATTATATGACCGTCACCAGTTTAATCACTTGGAGAAAAATGGCTCCCAAAATAGGGATCAAAATAGCTCCCAAAAATAGGAATCAAAATGGCTCCCCAAAATGGGATTCAAAATGGCTCCCAAACAGGTCCCAATTGAAGTCTACTCAGGTCATAACTAAAAAACAAGAAGAGAAGAAAATTGCAGTAAAATTTGGTAAAGCACACACAGAGATCACAACACGAATTCAAAACATGTTATCACTGTTTAAATTCAAACGTCTAAAAGCACAAGTAAACCACAAAACATTTTAAACAAGAGCATACATACCATATATAATATCTGTATTTTACAAGTACATAATCTTAGCTTAAAACATATTACCACTGTTCATAGCCAAACGTCTAAAAGCACAGGTAAACCACAAAACAATTTAAACAAGAGCATACATACTATCTATAATGTTTGTATTTTACAAGTACACAATATGAATTTAAAACATATATTACCACTGTTCCAATTCAAACGTCTAAAGCACAAGTAAACCACAAAACAAGTTAAACAAGAGCATACATAGTATCTATGATATTTGTCTTTTACAAGAGTCGCCGAACATTACGAAATTCCTAAGCTTACATAAAACCAAAAATGTTAGTACTTTTCTTCGTCATTGTCAATAACAAAACTCTCTGTAGTAGTAAACAGTAAACATAGTAGACAGTAAACCGCTACACCTGGTCGTTGACTTGCACAGAGCTGATCTGCCAAGGGTGCAGTATTTGGTTTTCTCATGGCATCGTATAGGTAATAGTTTCCCTTTACAGCAAGAACAGCCTGAAAATGATTTGAGAAAAATCGTCATTCCAGCAAATACAAATTTGGCACCGTCAATCACGATTCCAGAAGGAATCGCAGCCATTGCCTCTGCTGCAGGTCTATCGTCCACTATGGTGATAGGGAAAAGTCAAGGATTTCGCTTAAAGTGAAAATAACTGCGGGTTCGATTCCCATGACATTGTTCGGAAGATGTTCCATGGCACGGTTTCACATCATTCTGAGCAAAACGTCGACTCAGTACGTCAGATATTTCGTCGGCTTTCATAGATAGAGTATGAAGCTGTATACTTCGCATAGGCTCTGAATAAGTGGACGAAGAGCAGATTCTTGTAGCCTGAGCGGACAAAACCTCTCTCAGTGGCAAAATCGTCTGGGTTAACTCAGAACCGTAGAAATCATAAACTCGACGACTACCCATCAAAAACTCAGCCCAGACCTTTTTGCCAGAATCAAACTCACCAGCTAAAAATAAGTCCAATGCCTGGCCAAAGGCAACCTCCGCTGTGGATACACCAATCATTTCCCTAAATCCTGACGTATTGTGAGCAACCACGACGAAGGTAAATATATTGTCAACAGTGCAGGTGTTTTAGAATTTGGTCCCGTTGTACTGGCCGCCCCAGTGAGTCAGCTTCGGAAAACCCAGATCCTCTCAGTTAGACCCTGCGACTGTGGGTGATAAGCAGTAGAAACCGCTCTTTTAATTCCAAACTTTTCGCAAATAGCAGTGTTAATTTTATTACAAAACTCAGTTCCCTGATCAGTCTGGAATATTTCCATGGAACCGTAGCGACATATTAGGTCTGGAAGACAATTTGACACGGTGGAAGCAGATTGATCAGGGATTGGACACACCCATGCCCACCGACTCAAATATTCCGTAGCGACACAAATGTACCTGTTTCCGTCTTTTGCTTCGGCTCCGCTTCTCCTTTCCGACCAGATCCAGTCCCCAGTGATGGAATAGTCTTGCTGAAACAGGAATGGGATGCAGCTCGGCTGGTTGAGGCTGGTTGTTAGGATTGGCTCGTTGGCATTGAGTGCAGGACCAGGGTTTTTTTTGCGTCCAGATGTGCGTCTGGACGCAAAGTTTCTTATCTGGACGCAACGAAATTTTAACGGGACGCAAGCTAGACGCAACATTATTTCGGGAGAAAATTCACTTTTGTAAGAGTAAAAACTTTAAATGTTTCCAGTACCAATTTTTCCGTTTTTCCAAAAATTTCTTCGAGTTCTGGGGGCTCCGCCCCCAGACTCCTGGTGTTTACCACTTTGTCGTGGAATGCCAAGGTGCAAGGTCATGTCTCAATGTTATTTGTTAAGTCGTTGTCCACCTGTATCATAGATCTTTTTGAACTCGCAAATTTCACATCAATAAGTAAAACATTACAATGTGCATAACCGTGAACATTTGAGTTTTAACACAATTTTGAAGAATAATACTAAACCACGCATACACGCTGCAATTTACGCAAAGAACGAAATAGCATTTGATGTTTTAGTTTTTAGATGTAACAGATACCAAATTAATTCTTTTCAACATTTTTATTACGGATTTATTCCTAATTGCAAAAAAATCTCCAACTTCTGGGGAGCTCCGCCCCCCAGACCCCCCGCTGATCTTTTATACTAATCCTTCGAGGAAGCGGTAATTCTCAGAGTTTTGAAAATGGACTTTGTGTTTTCATATTTACTACCTTTCTTCTTAGTGATATTAATTTAATAACTATTTCATTAATTTTTAATACCGTAATTAGTTTATCTATAGCATTGAAACATCAGAATAATGTGTGTCAATACAATCGAAAATTACGCACAAAATGCGTTAGATGCTCCAGACGCTAAATTAATCTTTTTAAACATTTCCATTACGGATTCAATTCGTAATTGCCAAAAAATCTCCAACTTCTGGGGGGCTCCGCCGAGCCCCAGTACTCACTTTCAATACTGTTTTCAGGGATCAGAAGTTCTCAGAGTTTTTGAAACTGAATGTATGTTTGATATTTACTACCTTTTTCTCAATGCTATTCCTAAATATTTCATTAATTTTTAATACTTTAGTTAGTTTAACTATGTATGACATTGAAATATCGGAATAATGTGTGTCAATAATATTGAAAATTACTCAAGGTATTGCGTTAGATGCAACAGGTGCCAAATAAAATCTTTTTAAACATTTCCATTGCGGATTATTCTGGAATTGCAAAAAAATTCTTCAACTTCTGGGGGCTCCGCCCAGACCCCCCGTCGTGTACATTGCCCTCATCGTTGTTCTATAGGTACCTTTGTATTCCTGCGTTAATGTTAAGCAGCATCAACTTTCTAAAAAGTCTAAATAGTGTTACACTAAAGAAATTATCAAAATTTTGATATAAATCAATTTTTTTACAGAAAACACGATAAAACAAAAATTCTACCTGGACGCAAAATTTCTTAACCGGACGCAACTTAAACTTAGCGGGACGCAAGGTTGACGCAAATCCGAAAACCAAAAAAAACCCTGTGCAGGACTTGCAGAAAGCTTTTACGTCATCACTGATTTCTTTCCACCAGTGTCGGGTTGAGGTGTTTTGAAATGTCGTGTTAATACCAAAATGGCGCCTAAAACAAAGGCAGAATTGTTCAGCAACAGAAAACGAATGAGCTTCTAAGATCGACAAGAAGTCCGGTTTATACTTGTCGGTTTGTCCGTTTGGGAGTTTGGGTGTTTGGGCGTAGACTCAATTGAAATGAAGTTGTCCGTTTGTCCGTATAGGGGTGTCCGTTTGGGCAGTGTTGAACATTTTCTTGCGCCCAAGCGCCCAAACGGACAGACAGTATAAACCGGGCTTAATTTGACTATTCGAAAAATTTATCCGAAGCTACACCGAAAAAGCTCAAAGCTTACTTTACAGCGAAAACTTTGAATTTTGAAAAATTAAAAGTTTCAGAGCCTCAGTATAATTTACACAACGCACCCGTCATATTGTTAGAAGTGCTCATCTTTATCGCAATGCGCTTTAAAATCTTGTATAAATGTCTTTTTAACTCCTAAAATCCAGCAAATTGCCGCTTGTAGGTACAATGATTGGTCATTTGTTTATTACTTTCAGTGGCATGCACAGAGTTCAATATTAGCAGCTTCTCATCGTTGCCAATGACAACTTGAGCATGGTCCCTGCTATTTAATCCATTGTGAAACAGAACGAGGTACCTCTATCGCGCCAAAATGATAAAGTTAGCTATATTTCACGACTGGGAAAAGATAGAATGCAATGTGCAATGAAAATGCTTTCATTATTGTCGTAACTGTGTTTTCTCCTCACTGTTTTCAGCCTCACTAGTAAATACGGATAATTAGGGTTAAGTTTTAACACAAAAAATATGCCTCAGAGGAAGGAAAGTGGCAAAACTGTTCGAAAATGCCAGAGCGAGACGTAAGGCGGAAACCGACTAAAAATGGAGTTTACTTTTGCTCTGTGAATGATCTCTGGCTCGGCTTGTATTTGTGCCAGGTCCACAGTTCCAAATAATTAGTGTAGATGTAACTGTTAATGAAATGTTGAAGTTTTAGTGTGTAAATGCCTGCCATGCCAGAATTGCCCTGAAAACGGTTTCAGTTCATCGACAAATAAGGGTACAGCTGTCTGAAGCCTAATCTGTTCTTTGGGTTGTTATAGAGGCCACTGAACAGCCTGACCTTGCCCATCTCCAATATGTTCAAAATGATGTGTAAGATTTATATACTTAAAATCTTCAGAAAACAGTAAACCGAGTTTGGTACAGTGTACTAGAAGGACTTTACTAGAAATACTGACAACAATCACAGCAATGTATGTAACAGCTTATATGCACACACATCTAGTTTGCATAAATTCATTTGCATACTGCAATAGGAATGTTCTGTAGCACTCAAGACTTCCGTGTTGAATCCACGTAAATATCATCGTTACAAAAGCTATGCTAACTCACTCTTGGAATTTAGAATTGAACCCTGACCTTCATATATGGGGGAGGGCCTCCTCTAGAGGCCTCCCACACTACCCGTATAGACAGAAGCGCCTCCCTTATTCTTGCAAAAGTAAAAGGAAAAGAAAGCTAAGATTCCCAGGAAATGAAAGAACTATCAGTCTCGGCGTATTCGAGCCGGAAATCTTAAGTTCAGAGCAGTGGGCCATTATTGCGACCCCTTTTCACCCCGACGCGTAATTAATACATCACTAATTACAAAACAATCATAATTGGTGGATCTTCATCTAAAACAACAAGAAGTCATAATTACTACATACAATTACAACTAGTTCAAACAAGGTTAAAGTCATCTTCTTCTTCAAAATCTGAAATAACAAAAATACAAATTAAGTATACAATTTTTTGACATTGCTGCTTGTGTATTCTTGCGAAAATGTTTTGAAAAGAACTATTCTGAGAACCCTTAAATTATCCCAAAAAGTTGGATATTGGGCTGCGGCTACAAATTTTATTCATTCTTGGGTCAACAATTGTCTGTAAGCAATGGGTCGAGCCGAGCCGAGTTTGCTATTTCTCTAAACATTGGCGGAAATTACATAAACTGTCCAATGTACGGATTTAAGTAATAAATTTGTTAACTTTAAAAACGTAGTCTGTTTGCAAGCAATTGGTCGAGTCTAAAGCAAACAGCACCTTTGTATATCAGTAGCGGGAAATTGTAGCATGCTAAATTGTCCCCCTTCCAGGAAAGTGTTATAGGGGGAAATTCTAGCATGCCAAAATTTCCCCCGGGAAATATTAGAATGGGGGAACTTCAGCATGCGACACCTTTAGCATGCGCTCCAAATGAAGCGGCCCGCTCCACGCCCCCCCTCCAGTTTGGGGGGGCCGGGGGCCGGCCCCGACCCCACTTTGTTCGCATTGAACACAACCCTAGTTATATATGAATACAGGTATAACAATTCAACAAGTACTGACACACGACAAAGCACCTTGGCGTTCGATGCCATAGTGGAAAACACCAGGGGATCTGTGAGGCGGAGCCCCCCCCCAGAATAATCTTAGAAAAGTTTTGGAAAATACGCAAGAATTGGTACTGGAAAAATTTAAAGTTTTCACTGTTGCAAAAGTGAATTTTCTCCCGAAATAATGTTGCGCCTAGCTTTACTTTTTGGGTTTGATCTGTTATATATGAATACAGGTGAATATATAACAACTCAACAATTGTCTGCAAGCAATGGGTCGAGCCGAGCCGAGTTTGCTATTTCATTAAACATTGGTGGAAACCACATAAACTGTCCATGCACGGATTTAATTAACAGATTTGTTAGCTTTAAAAACGTAGTTTGTCTGCAAGCAATTGGTCGAGCCTGAAGCAAACAGCACCTTTGTATAATGAAAAAATAGAAATTTTGGAGAAATTTAGAATGTGTAATAAGAAAAACTTTAATTTACTTTTAACAGGCTCAAAAACATCACAAACACAATACAACACATATATATCTATATATATATATATATATATATATATATATATATATATATATATATATTTAAACGTATAAACAAATATTTGAACGCAATGATGTATTTTCCACAAACTTGTCCCTTTACTGAGGCACGTCTGCACTACTAAGGATTAAATGAATTAATCAATAAAATCAAAATGTATTTATTAACTTACTTAATGAGAAACTTGCAGTAAAACAGTATTATATATAATACAAGCAGTGGTGGGGTGGCATATAAAGAGGACAAGTGGCGATGGAGCAAAATTTTTGACCAATTCCCCCCCCCCATAATTTTTGACATACCATCCCCCAACTTTCGGGTACCCGCCATGGCTATAACCGAGATTTGGGGTGGGGGCCCCCCCCAGCATTTTCTGGGGGGCCCTCTGGAGATCCCCCAACCCTCCCAGGACCCCCCCCCCCAACTGTCCCCAAAAAAATTTTTCAATTTTTATGTCTAAAATCGCATTTTCAGCCGTTTGTAATACTAACAAACATCAAATCATGAAGTAATTTTAACATTAGACAGTGGTTTTAAACTCTAAAACTTGATTGTCCAGGTGTTTCTAAGTTCAAAAGAAGGCTAATATTCAGTCAAAAAGTCCATAAAACTATTAAAAATGTGCATTTCTCGCAATAACAAGTACTTCAAGCCAAAAATTTGGACTTTTTGAAAATTTTTGCAAAATTTACCCTAAAAATACCCTATTTTTGGCCAATTTTCGCGCCTTCGGCGCGACTAGCCACCCTTCCCCCAGTTGGGGGGGACGTCCCCCCCAAAATTTCTGGGGGTGGTTGAAAAAATGCTTGGGGGGCTACCCCCCAACCCTCTTCAACCTTACACCTAGGGGTACCCCCCCCAGCGATTTTTGGAACCAAAAAGTTAGCTAAATTTGGCCAAAGAGCGGTCATTTTTTGGAAAATGTTTCTAAAATTTTGACTTAAAATCACTTTAAAACGGTGCAAAAACGCCTAAAACGTTAAAAACAGGCCTTAATTTGAAGGAAAAAGGGCTAAATTGCCGAAAATTTTGCATTTTCGGCCATTCTATGAAATTTCTGAGGTCCGAATTCTGGGGGACGGTGGGGTCGGGTTACCCATAGGTGTAACGGGGATTTCGGTTGGGAAGGGCCCTCCCCCGGAATTTTGGAGGGCCCCTTTTTAGACCCCGCAGGGCGCAGACCCCCCAACCTTCCCCAAAAAATGTTTCTATTTTTATGGCGAAAATCGCATTTTCAGCCATTGATAGTGCCGAAAAACATGAAATCATTAAGTAATTTTAACATTAAACAGTGTTTTTAAACGCTGAAAACTTGATTGCCAACATGTTTCTGAGTCCACAATAAGGTCAATATTGATATTCTGCTGGATTGCGACAGAAGAAGCCTAGAAGTCTTCCAAATGTCGTGCCTACGCCAGATCTTAGGGGTGTCTAGGCTGCAGAGATATACAAATGTAGCCATCAGGGATATGTGCTTCAAGCAGCCCGCGGTCTCTGCTATCATCAGTGCCAGACGCCTATGCTGGTTTGGACATGTGTGCAGTTTGGGAGAACAGCGGCTACCCAAATCATTGCTGTTCTCTGCTGTATATACCGCATGGTTGGAAATGTTCCCTTACTGCCCCGAAGAAAAGATGGGTTAACCTAGTGGAAACAGACGTTGTCCGCCTTAAGCCAGCTTATGGAGCAGCCAATTGGACCAGGAACTGGACATCAATCTGCTTGGACCTGGCTCAAGATCGATTGCAGTGGTGTCAAATCGTAGCCGATGGGATGGCAAGCCATAACTACGCCAGTGGTCGACGGTGTCACAGGAAAAATTTTCCCCAGTGAAAAACTTTCCCCCCGGAAAAATTTCCCTATGGGAATTATTTCCCCCCGAAAAATTTTCACTAGGGGTTGTTGTAACTTTTTCTGCCGGATGTATTCATTGTTTTTACAACTTTACAGCTTTGTTTCGTGCTTTAAGTTTATGCTAAGGAATTAATTTGATATTTTATTATTAGCTGTTCTTTTCCTTTAGCGGTGCATATGAACTAAGAAAAAGTTTGAAATCAATGTAATTAAAATTTCTTTTAATCTTCAGTCAGTGTATGCTGAGGTTTCAACTATCATTTTGAATCTTAGACCCTACTTCAGTAATTATTAGAAAGGTCGGATTAAACGGAGTCAAAACTTAAAATTATCGTGTAAACTAATTATTTATATACTCGATAAAATAGAGAGTACACAATAGATATGCGTAAATTCGTGTAAAAATTGCGTAATAAGTTTCTTTAAATATACCCATTTGATTTTGGTTTTAACCCATTTGATTCAGGCGAATCAAATGGGTTTGTTTTGTGTTTAGGGGCGATAATTTATGCCTGCCTCAACTGATCTGCTGCGCCTGCTTTATTTTCTTCTACTTTATTTCTGGATTTTGTGCCTTCTTTTGCAACTTGCGACTTTTTTTTCTGTCCGATACGATCGATTCGTTGATTTTTGGTTGCTGTCGACTTTCCGTTTGCTTTTTTGATTTTGTTCTGTCGGGGATATACGTATACGCCCAGTTTATATACGTATATACATTAATATACGAGCGAACGTATTAACGTTAACTTTATTTGGCGATTTCGTAAACTTTGTTTATCTTATTCGATATTCGATATGGCCCCTACAACTGCGCCTACGTTGTGTGGCATGGACAATTCATGCAAATTTTCGGGAAAGATTGGAAAAAATGATTATGTGATTAACTGCACTTTATGTCCTAAAGTCTTTCATGCGACTTGTATAGGACTGGATGATAATACTTTCCGGAAATTGGAATCTTCAAATGCGTTGTCGGTTATTGGCTATACGTGCAACAGCTGTAAGCACGACTTCTCTAAAATGAAGGAAGATATTGCTAACCTGCAAGCTACCGTCGAAATGCTCAAGGCTGATCGAAGTCCCGTTGAACGCTCTATCCCTGCTGGGTTGCCCACTGATCAGACTCCTCTGGTCGACCTTACCTGCCGTATAAGCCGTCTGGAACAAACCCTACTGCCCGATGCAATGGCTGATATGGTGGCTTCTGCGGTCCAAGAAATTATGGAAGCGGAGTCTAAAAAACTAAATCTGGTAGCTATTGGAATTCCAGAGTCTATGAAGAATAAGGATGGAGACTCGATTGATGATCTAGAATGTGTAGGTTTGATTGCAGAAAAGGCTGGTCTGAAACGTAGTGATATCATAAGGGTGTTCAGGGACGCCCGGTCGGGGCCCGATCGTCCTCCTATCTTAAAAATTGTGTTTGAGAACGCTGTTACTCGGCGTTCTCTTCTCACAAACTTTTCTAAATGTAGGAACGTCGTGCCTGGGCTGGAGCGTGCCTGGATCAGACCAGACCTGACGTATCGGCAGCGCGAACGAGATCGGCGCTTACGGGAGGAGTTGACGGCTCGTCGGGCTAAGGGGGAAAATGTTAAAATTAACAGGGGCAAAATTGTCCCTATTTTGGTCAAACCAAATCCCCCTCAGCCCGACGAGCCGCCATCGCCTAGCCAACCATTAAACCATCCGTGATCACTGACCCAGCTAAACCTGGTGTTAAGATGGACTGCCCCCAAAGGTATTTAAAGTGTGTTTATTTTAATGCGCAATGTCTGCTAAATAAGCTTGATGAATTGAATTTTTTATTAGATTCCGAAAAACCGGATATAGTTTTTGTTTCTGAAACTTGGTTAAAACAGAATGACCCTATTTCTCTTTTTAATTTTGCTATAGACTACAAGGTTCAAAGAACTGATCGAACAACACGTGCGCACGGAGGAGTTTTAGTATGTTTTAAAAATAATTTACAATGTAAATTGTTGGACTCTTGTTGCTTCGAAGGCTTTATCGAGATTCTGTGGTGTGAACTAAAGCTGCAAAAAGGGGAACTTATTATTTTGGGTGTCATGTATAGGTCTCCTCAAACGCCTTTTCAAGTAGATGAAATTTTTAAAACCCATTTGTTGAACCAGTCAAAGCAAAGGGACATTATTTTAGTAGGCGATTTTAACTTGCCAAACTTATATAATGGTAGAAATCAAAACACTGCTGTCGAGTATGAATACGCTTTAGCTTTTGCGGAAATGGGTTTCTTTCAGAAAATCGAAACACCAACCCGTGGTCAAAATATTCTAGATTTAATCTTAACTACTGATAGCCAATTAGTAACTAACGTTGTAGTTTCGGAATCTTTTGCAACTAGTGACCACAATTCAGTACTTTTTGAAATCACGAGAACCTCCGAAATTGAAATTAATGATAAAACTTTCTTTTTTGATTTTGCAAATGGTGACTTTCTTTCCATGAATTTATTTCTGCAAACTATTGACTGGGAAAACTTGTTAACTGGAGACATTGAGAACATGTGGACAACATTTACACATGTACTAGATTACGCAATAACGATGTTTGTGCCCAGAAAGTGCAGAACTGTGAGAAAAAAGCGTTCATTCTGGTCAATTGACACAAAGCGAAAATTTCGGAAAAAACGAAAACTTTGGCAAACTTACAAACGTACGCGTTCGGAACGTCATAAAGCAGCTTACAAATCTACAGCAAAAGCCGCAAATTTAGCTGCTTCAAATGATATTCTAAAGCATGAAAACAAAATTATTAAATCAGGATCCTTGAAAACTTTTTATTCCTTCGTAAATTCCAAAATGACATCAAAAAATTCAATTCCAATCTTACAACGACAAGGAATAATGGCTGCCTCAAATAAGGAGAAAGCTGATATTTTAAATAGACAATTTTGTAGCGTCTATACTCTGGATAATAACCAAATTCCACCGTTAGAATCTTTTACTGACGAAAGTTTAGACACTGTGCATCTGTCAGAAGAGATTATTTCAAAGTTTATTGACAAACTTCCTAACAAAAAGTCAGCGGGACCGGATGGGTTATCCACGTTTTTCTTAAAACAAGTTAAACATTCTGTTTTGAAGCCACTTTTGACTATTTTCAGTTTTAGCTTAAATTCAGGAGTACTTCCTAGTAAATGGTTGATGGCTAAAGTAATCCCTATATATAAGGGCAAGGGTCAAAATTCCGATCCTGCAAATTATAGACCTATAAGTTTAACTAGTGTTTGTTGTAAATTGCTAGAAAGTATTGTTCGGGATGCTTTATTAGATTTTTTAACAAAAAATAATCTTTTTTGCTCACAACAACATGGATTTTTGAAAAGAAAATCTACAGTTACAAATGTATTGAAGTCACTGATTCGATGGGCAAAAATAATAAATGATGGGAATGTTGTACATTGCTGTTACCTTGATTTTGCGAAAGCTTTCGATACAGTATCACACTCAAAGTTGATTTATAAACTTGAAAAATATGGGATTAAGGGCAATTTGCTTAAATGGGCTTTTTTTGACTTGCTTAAATGAAGCTTTTTTGACAAATCGTATCCAATTTGTTGATGTGAATGGCAAAAAATCCAGTGAAACTCCAGTTACTAAGCGGAGTACCTCAAGGAACAGTTCTCGGACCAGTACTTTTTGTTATATATAAACGATATTGTAAAGTGCATTAACTCATCTGAAGTCCTAATTTATGCTGACGATGTGAAACTTTTTTTGAGCACCAGCAAGTCGCTAGCAACTGATGTACGCTTGCAAGAAGATCTTCGGCGGTTGTATGAATGGTCCGTAATGTGGCAATTAACTATTGCCATTCCAAAGTGTTCTGTCTGTGTATATGGGTCAAGCATGCAACTGCCTATTTATAGTATAAACAATGAACTTTTGCCGTATGCCAACGTCATGCGTGATTTAGGATTTCAGTTATGTGGAAATTTAAAATTTAGTGAACATTGTGTTTCAGTCTTTAAAAAGGCAATGAATTTACAAGCTGTTTTCTTTAAATCTTTCAAATCGAGAGATAGAGACTTTTTATTAAAGTTTTATTCTACTTACATCCGACCTTTAGCTGAATCGGGCACCCCTGTTTGGTCTCCTCATTTGTTAAAAGATATTGATCTCATTGAAAATATTCAAAGAAAATTTACTAAGAGAATACCTGGTATGGAGAATATGTCGTATACTGAGCGCCTAATGGATTTAGGACTAGAAAGTTTGGAGGTACGTAGAATACGTACTGATTTAAAATTACTATACAAAATAACAAGAAACATCATAGAATTCCCTTTTGATTTAGCCTTCCAATATGCAGCGCATGTGGGAACAAGAAGTCATTCCTTGCGACTAAAGTTACCTGTAAATGTTAAAACAGAAACCTTAAAAAATTTGTTTCATCACAGAACTATTAAAATGTGGAATTATCTTCCGGAAAATGTTGTAAGCGCGCACAGTTATGATCAGTTTTGCAAATTGTTATCCGTCACTGATTTATCAGAATTTTTAAGGGGGCGGGGGGTCAGATGATCACATGGTCCTCTCCCGTCCTACTCTTCATTACGGCTCTTGTTTTGGTAGATGTATTCTTTTTCTCTTTATATTAACTACTAATTTTCAGTTTCAGTATTGTGATATTACAGTTTATTGTATGCACGTAATTGCCATTTCTGAGTAAACGTTCGTTTCGTTTTATACTGGGTTTATATATTTTACTGTGGGGTGGGGGGTGGGGGCGCCCCCCCGCTTTTTGGGTCCCCAACTTGAACACCCCCCCCACTCGGCCACACCCCCACTTTTTTGGGCTTCCCCCCCCCACTCACCCTAAGGTGCCCAGAAATTGCCAAAATTCTGAAAATTCAGCCTCACTTGGGAGAGGGAGAAGAGAATTTGCTTAATGCTAACTGTACCAAAACTCAGGGTATTTTTTACAGGGGGGGGGCACCCCGAAATTGACCTTTCCCCCCGAAAATGCCTTCCCCCCCCGAAATCGCCCCCCCCCCGGATTTTGGTCTTCCCCCTTAATGAGGTCTACATTTCTTCCAAAAATGGTCAAATTTTCAAAAATTTTCCGGCTTCGCCGGAGATTTTTACCTAAAAATAGCTATTTTTGGCTTAAATCCTGGCATTTTGAGAACTTTTTGCGCTTCTACGTGCAAAATACGCCAAAAAATAGCAATTTTTGGCTCATTTTTATCAAAAAATCTTCCCCCCCTCGGAAATTTCTTCCCCCCCCCCCGGGCCCGGGCCCCGCCCCCGAAAAAAACTCCCTAAAAAATACCCTGAAACTTAACCAATTTTGCTCTAATTTTGAATCGAAAGACTTGAGATTCATGTTCCACGACCCAGAAAACCATTGTATATATATATATATATATATATATATATATATATATATATATATATATAATGTTTCAGCAAGATTGACTGAATGATTGATTTGGTTCCCAATTTTTTAGTTTTTGGAAAACTTAACATTTTAAAATTTTTACAATTTCATTACCAATCAATTAGATGTGTTGGGAAGCATCCCTACAAAATTTGAGATAAATTGTTCACGTTTAGAGAAAGACAAAGCGTTGGGTGGAGATAGCTTAATTTACTATTTAGTAGGGAGATTGTTTACTTTATTCTAGAAGACAAAAATTAGCTTGATTGTATCCATTAAAGACTCAAAATCTAAAGCTTACATTTTATATAAAATTGGCCTTGTAACACCAAGTATTGAATAAGCAATGATGATTCAAGTTTAGTTGTCTCCAAAAAGAATCACCACCTTAATTTTAGGTACGTTGATTAAAATTTAATCCGCTAAGGTTCCGTTTCTTTATTGCGGATTAATTTCAATCTATTCTGTTTAAACAAATAAGGCCAGGGTTTATTAATTTCCATTTAGCTGCTGCTTATTCTTCTTGCATTTGTACTTTGTTAAATTGAACACTTTCATTTTACCAAGAGTACATAAGAGTGTGCAACTAAGCACACTCTCTGTTATCAAAGCAAAAACTATGCTCTGCTCGCTAACGGCCCACCCCCCCCCCCTCGCAAATCAGACCCTAGTGACCCCCCCCCGCAAATCAGTACCTAGTCGAAACGGGGGTACGCTCGCTCGAAAACACAAGCAGTGCGTGCGCGAATTTTGTGCCTGCTTCGAGCTTTAGAACGCAAACATAGCGCACAAAATCCTTTGAAGTGAAGGGTCTAATTTGCGGGGGGGGGTGGACCGTTAGCGAGCAGAGCATAGTTTTTGCTCTGATAACAGAGAGTGTGCCTAGTGGCACACTCTTATATTATGTACTCTTGATATTACCAAGAGTGTAAAATAGATAAGAGTATGAAACTCTATAGCAGATTAGCCTTTGGAGTAAACCCCAACAATGTATATATTTTTAGAATCGTCCGGAACTCGAGATTTCGAAAATTCGGAAAAATCCAGAAGTCCGGGTTTCATTTACGGAATATCTACTTCTTTAATTTTTCGCCGAATTTTTATCGCTAACGAACTTTCGTTTCCACGATCGAATGGAGCTGGGACAACTGGATGTTTTTGCTCTTACAAGCTTTTCACGAAAATGCACCCAATTTCCGGAATTCCGGGGTTTCAAAATTCCCGAATTTTAAAAATTTTTTCCAATACCAACAAGATGGTATAATTCGAAAGCTCTTATCGAGCTGAACAACTTTATAATAGAATGAACTCTTGAAAATGCACTCAATTCCCGGAATTCAAGAAAACCGGATTTTCCGGATTTTAAAAATTTTCTCCAATGCCAAACAATATGGGTATTATTTGAAAGCTCTTGATGAACTGAATAACTTTTGTTATAAAAGCAATATATATCTGAAAATGCATTAAATTCCCGTATATAATCCACGAAAACCGGCTCTAACACTAGCTAGCACGTTTTTCCTTAATACCGGGAATTTGCTGCATTTTTAGATATTGGTTCTATTACAAACGTTATTTAGCTCATCAAGAGCTTTCTAATGATACTTGGGTATTGGAGAAAATTTTTAAAATCCGGAAAATCCGGTTTTCGCGAATTCTGGAAATTGAGTGCATTTTCAAGAGTGCAGACCCTTCACTTCAAAGAAATTTGTGCGCTATGTTTGTGTTCTAAAGCTGGAAGCAGGCACAAAATTCGCACACGCACTGCTTGTGTTTTCGAGCTTAAGCACATAAACATAGAGCGAGTGAGCGTACCCCCGTAGTTTTTGCTCTGATAACATGGAGTGTGCCTAGTGGCACACTCTTATATTATGTACTCTTGATTTTACTTAGTTATTATTTATTCATTTTGTTATTCTTGCGATTTAAAATGAACAATAAAATACTAAAATAGATTCTTAAAATAAAATAACGGAGCAAAACTGTAAAGTTTAAGTAGTTAAAAATACCTACAATAAATACATCCAGAAAACTAATTTCTGCTTAGGGAAATTTTTCCGGGGGGAAAGAAAACACTAGTGGAATTTTTCCGGGGGAAAGAGTTCACTAGTGAAATTTTTCCGGGGGGAAAAATTTCCCCAGGGAAATATTTCCCCTCCCGGGGGGAATGTTTTCACGGGGGGAAATTTTCCCTGTGACAACGGCAATACGTACAAGTAAGTCAAGTCAATATTGAGTCTAGAAGTCCATAAAACCGTTAGAAACGTGTATTTCTCTCGATAATAAACTCTTTAAGCCAACAATTTGGACTTTTTTGAAGTATGTTGTAAAATTTACGCGCAATTCCCCCCCCCCCTCCCCCCAGTTGGTGGCGGGTGTGGCAAAAAGGGGGAGGGGGGGATTAAAAAAGTCGATTTGGGGGGGGAGGGATAAGAAAAATTTTCGAAGGGGGGGGGGGTCGGCGAAAAATCGATTTTTTGTTAAAAAACTGAAAAATGTTCTTTCGAAAAAATTTTCACCTATTTTTAGCGATTTTTATGTAATTAAGCTAATTTTAGCACCTTTTCGCTGATTTTTAGAATATTTTCGAATTTATGGCTAAAAGTTTGCAAAAATTTACATAGGTAGGTGGTTGAAAATTTTTAGGTGGGGAGGTTCGGCCGAAGGCCGATTTGGGGGAAGGGGTAGAAAAAATTTTTAGGGTAGGGTCTGCGACCCCTCCATTTGGGAGGAGGAGTCCCCCCGCCCACCCCCCCTAACACACCTTTCTGGGATGGGGCCTGAGCTCGCCTTGGGGAGGGGAGTCAGTTGCGGCGCCAGGATTTTTTGAAGGGGGGGGGGCCCGACCCAAAAATCCGGCGACCTTGTTTGGGAAATCCAAAAATTTTTGCCAAATTTTGGCAAATTTTACCTTCATTTCCGAAAAAATTCTCAAATTTTAGCAAAAATTTTTCGATTTTTAGCAAAAATTTTTCAATTTTTAGCAAAAATTTGCAAATTTTTTAAAAAAATTTCTTAAAAATACTCAAATTATGCATATAAACAGCTGAAAAATTTTTCAAGGGGGGGCCCGACACCCCAAAGAGAGGGGCCCAAATCGCAGAGGGGGGCCCGGGGCCCCCGCCCCCCTCCCCTGGCGCCGCCACTGGGGGGAGTAGTCGAGTATGGGAGGAGGGGGTCTGGCCTTCTCGTGGGGGGGTCTCACAGGGGGTAAACTGTAGCCTGGTACACCTATGCGGCCATTGGCCAAAAATTGTGTATTTTTAGGGTAAATTCTCCAGCTGAATTTGGGGGAGGTTGGGGGGGATGTCGTGGAGGGGGTTTGGGGGGTCTAAACAGGCCCCCACCAAAATTCAGGGGGAAGGGGCCCCCAACCCAAATCGCCGTTACACATATGTCTCCTAGGTGGGGGGGGGTTGGCGAAAAATCTGATTTCCGGTCAAGAACAGAAAAAGTCATCAATAGAATGGTCAAATTTCTTTACTGAGTGTACGTAGAGGAAAACCACCATTGCCATGTGATAGAGCAGGTTGAATTATGCCGGCTTTATATATAGTAGACAAAGTTTGATAGTTGGTTAGATATATACTTGCAAACTTTCGAAAATCCTTAGCATTTTGGCTGGCTTATTTTTAGGCCAAAATGTATGGGGGCTCAAAGTCAACCAAACATCGATGGGGAGGACTCATCGAAAATTGGGGCGTGTTTCTGAAGAATTGGGAATTTTTTACGTTTTTTAGTGTAAAAAAACTGCCAAAAATCGCTAAGAATGACTAATTTTAGGTGTTTTTTACGCTAAAACAGCGAAAATTTTGTTAAGTTAAAATTCTGAGCAGGAAGATCTTTTGAAAACTTGGGGTAAAAAAGGGGAAATCTGTCAATTGTTTGGGTTGCGGGGGGCTCGAATGGGGGGGGGAGGTTTCCGAGTGGACCCCTCCCAGTAAAAATAAGCCAGTTTGGGAGGTCAACTTGTCAACTGGTCAATTATATATATACCGTATACTTACAGAATCAATCTTAGAAACCAATCTGGTATATATATATACTGCTTAGTATACTTATATAGTTCTAGTCTTGCTCAATCAAAAAAAAATCAAAAATGTTTATTTGGCCAATCTGCATGAAATATACGTATATAAATACAATTTACAGTATATATATAAGCATTATAAGGGCCAAAAAGGAGACATACAAGATTCTGCATGCACCTGCAAAAACCAACTACCAATTGTCGAAAATAACCACAAGAACTAGCCAGCAGAATATTATACATACATCTTACGTATATATATATATATACTACAGAAGTACCAACATATATATACATACGTACGTACGTATACAAGATTACTACAACGACCTAACTAGTTTGAGCAACTAAATATACTAATCAGGCTTATATTTTAAATATTTATGCAGATCAACAGAATCAAGCCGCTTTTTGAATATAAAAACGTTTGGAGCGGATATTACGTCAGAATCCAAAGTATTCCAAATTGGAACTATCCTATTTGCAAAAAAATGCTTTCGGCAATCGAGCCTAGACTTACAGTTTCGCAGTTTCAACTCATGACCACGTGTGCCTGATTTGACCGCATAAGAGAAAAATTCCGCAGAATTAACATTATCCACTTCGTAGATAATCTTGTAAGCTTGAGCGAGATCGGCTTTAAGTCTACGACACTCAAGTGTGTCAAGTCCGGTAAACCTAAGGCGATCCCTGTATGAAAGCTCACGAATTTCCGGTATTCTTTTTGTAAATCGTCTCTGAACTAGTTCTAACTTATTGATATCCTTCATTAGATGTGGGGACCAGACACAACAGCTATACTCCAAAATTGGTCTGACGTAAAGTGTATACATAGCTAATAAAAATTTTGAATCACGACAACAAAATGACTTAAAAATAACAGCAGTTTTTTGGAACGCTTTAGCACATATTTTATCTATATGCATAGAAAACTTCAAATCTGAAGTAATGTAAACCCCCAAATCTTTTACGAATTCAACTTTCGGTATATTTGATCCATTGATTTCAAAATCGGAAGCAAGATAATGCGAACCAATTTCAAGGAGCATACTTTTATTAGACGCAATCGAAAGTTGATTTTCTGACGCCCAGTCAAAAACATTACTACAGTCATTTTGGAAACACGCAAAGTGGTTTGCAGAGGCTCCCGAGAAAAATATTTTGGTATCATCTGCGAAAATCTTTACTTTTGAGTTAACAAACATCAGGAAGATCATTAACATAAATAAGAAAGAGCACGGGTCCAGAACACTACCTTGGGGTACTCCGCTAATCACTTCAGCAACGTCAGAAAGTATATCTCTTACCTTAACATACTGAACCCTTCCCGTTAGAAAAAGACTCTAACCAATTTAGAGCTCTTACATATCCCGTACGATCTAAGCTTACTCTTGAGTTTGAGATGTGCAGAAACAGAGTCAAAAGCCTTACTTATGTCCAAATACAGAACCTTCACCCCCTCTTTTTCATTAAGTTTCGTTGACCAATAATTCAAGCATTCTAATAACTGAGTCTGAGTTGAGCGTTGCGACATGAAAGCATGTTAGTCCTCGCCCATTGAATTTGTTTTTGAGCAAATGGTCGAGCAAAAATCTC
>JASAND010026551.1:0-59597 GCA_030248195.1 Trissonchulus latispiculum
CTTGGCAGCATCCAAATTCGTCCAGTCAATGGGGGGAACAACGTCGAACCGAGATAAATTGAGGGGTTGCGATAACCCAAGAATTACATTCACCACTTGCGTGTCGCGCAAGGTGTTCGTGGCAATTCTTGTTCCAATAGTGACCAGAGAATAACTACGATGTTCTAACCACAGAACACCATGAGAGGGGACTGGAACGCGCTGACCAACAGTCTGATGTGACGTTGCCAAATTCGTTGACAGAACGACAAACGATTCATTAGTGCGTATAAGCAAACCGCTAGTAGTCACCCGAAGATCCGTTTCATTCGCTGCCGCTCGTAGCTGAACATTGGAGCAATGGTCTTGCGCCATCTGGGGATCACTCTTGTGTAGATTCGCAAGACAGTCGTTTACCTGTTTGTCTAGCGCAGTAACACCTTCGGGTGGGCAGAGCCAAAGAGCTGGTCTTTGTTTACAGGAACCATGAGCCAAGCTACGGAACTGCGGAATTAGACCGGGGACGGAATACCCCGGAGGGACGACTAACGAAGGTAAGGGTATCCGCATTAATGTCTTCCGATCGTCGCTCAACCAACCAACATTGTGCACTTGATACATGGGATGAACATTATTCAAGGTGATAACAGGAACTTCCAAGAGAAAGGCGTACGTCAAGCTTTCCAAGTCGACGCGCACTGGATATAGGTTAGCCAGCTGATAAACAAGTGAGGGTTCTCGAGCAAGGAGAGTTCCATGGAATTCAGTGGCATGAGAGAGCAGCTCCCTCGCCTTCGTCACAGACATGAGGTCAGGGGTGAGTTCGCCCGTGGTTGTAGAGTGAACTACTGCATTACCCAGAGCCATCAATGCAGTGCGTACAACATGTACAGTCAACGTACCTTCGACATCAGAGATCGAAACCTGGGTGGCACAATCAAGGCGTTCAAGAGCTGTATGTAGTTCGCTGACGGACTCATGAACAAAGGTATACAGTTTCTTGTTCGCAACTTCGATTTCCTGCAGGGCTTGAGTACGGTAGTACGCCTGATCTGACAGCATTTGGACAGCCTGGTGCAGGGCCCCAACCTCATTTGATAACTTACCAAGGTAAATGCTATTGGCGATACCAAGTCCTGCACCACCAAGCCCTAGTAGGCCAGCTGCAAGCAATCCCAACTGTCGCTTCTGTCGATCGGACTCATCTGTATCCGTTAGCACTTCGGGATGACACAATGTTTGTTGCCTGGCACAAATGGTCTTCACAAGCTCAGCATAGTAGGAAGTGTCTAGTAATACTGAATAAGCCGCGGCTGTTGTTTCGATAGTTGAACGCAGTTTCTGATACATTGGATGTAAGTGACACTGAAGATTCGTGCGATAGTCGCCGTCAGGCCGGCGCCGTGATCCGAGCAGGTTTGTGATATTGGTATGGACGATGACTGGAAAGTATCTGACACTGTCTGGCACCAGGACCAATCCTGCTGGTTCTTGCACAATGCCGACACCAGTATGTACAACAGTACCAATCCGTCGGAGTTCGCCAGCAAGAAAGTCCGGAGCCTTTGTACCCGCACCAAGAGCAGTTGGTAGACCGCACAAGCCCAAGAAAAGAAACACCGCGAACGAAAGCGAGCGCCAGTTTGGAGGACGCCCTTTCCTTGGAGAAGTCTGGGGCACCCCAGACGTCTCACACACTGCTTCTTCGGTAACCGTCTGAATGCCGACGTCCCGATGCTCAGTTATCCTCGCAGACGGTTTCACCGACTGCGTAATAGCAGCAGCGCGAAGGTCGTCACGTTCCTGAAGTCTGCGCACTTGTTCTCGGAGTGATTCCAGTTCGTCCGTTGAAGACTGAGCGGAGGACAGAACACCAGGACCTGCATACGCTACAGGTACGTTCGACTGTGCCGGCGGGGGCACAAATGTTGATTCGTCTGTTTGTGGATTCAGAAACCAACCGTCTGTATCAGCTGATGCTGGTACACGTTCGGTGGGAAGAGCTGTAGATACCGGAGGCCACTGTCTGTCGTAGGACTGCGGTCCGTAATACGCGTGCGTGCCACGAGACAGTTGACGCGCGGGCCCTTGACCCTGTCTTCTGTCTGTCGCACCGAAGCGTGGCCCACGAGGAGCGTCTGATCCGCGCTGTCTCCAACGAGGGCAGTTACTGCGGATATGTCCGAGCTGGCCACACTCGTAACAGCGAGGTCCGCTGTCGGAGCGTCCTGATGGTGTATGCACCTGCCTGGTTGGAGACGCACCTCCTTGCATGTGCTGATTCTGACTTCGCAATAACTGCACCAGCCTGGCTTCCAAATTCTGCAAATCTGCTTGTGTAACTGAAGTTGACCCACTCTGAGCATACTGCACCTCAGCTGGTTGAGCTACGGCGTGCACGTGAGGTCTTGGATGGCGTTGGTGAGAATCCCAGCGATTATGATGGGAGCCGTGCCTGTTACTGCGATCTCTTTGATGCTGGTCGCGGCGCTGCAAATTGCCGTACCCATAGTGCGAGTGACCTCTGCTGCCGGTGCTTCGATCAAGCCACGGAGCAGTATTATACAAAAAATGGTCCCGGGCTTCTTGAGCCCGTGCTCTGGACACTGCCTCGTCAAAAGTTGGGGGTTCTTGGGGAGAAGTTACAAACTGAAACAAACGAGGTAGCAGACCTCGGATAAAATGCTTACGTTTTAGAGTATCCTGTGCTGTTGGATCCATTCCCTGGAAAGCTTCACCGACTAGCCGTTGGATATCGAAAGCATAATCACTTACCGGTTCACTCTCTCCTTGCTTCCGATTCATGAGCAGATCAGCAGCCAAATCGGCTGTAAAACGTGTAGAAAACTGGGCTCTAAGAGCCTGCAATAGCAAAGAATAGTCCGCGCGGACATTCTGATTCAAACCGTTATAAACAATTTCCGCGGCATTTTTTAGGTAGGAAGGCAGAATGTCTGCCTTGCGAGCTGCAGACGTGATAGCGTTTGCAGCAACGTATCGCTCAAACGCCCTCAACCATTTTTCAAAACTTTCCCCAGGCCTGCCGTGAAATGCACCTGGGGGCATACCTATCCCTGTCACGGTTCCTACTACCCCTGCGGTTGGATCTGGCAGAACAGGAACATTAGGCACGGGTTGCTGAGGCTGGGACATTTTACCTGGCCGAACTCTGACTTCTAGCTACAATTAAAACGCGTTCCAGTGAATAAATTTGACTGTCCTAATTAGATATTACAACAGAACCCCTTGGTTTGAGAAATCGTGAATTTTAAACCTTGTAGACTTCGTTAACCTGACTCCAATTTGGCACTATTACAACAATGCGAATGTAAGCAAATTAGCACCAGTTCAACATACAGATAATATAGATACGACTACCGTTCAGCTAGTCCAGAATCAGAAGCGGAAGGTCAGGATCAAGCAAAGTCCACCAAAGCTCTCACAATCAGAAGGGTCCAGATCGGGTCAAGGAGAGGAGCAGGATGTAGAACTGCAAAACAGGCAAAACGCCACAACGTCCAGGTTCCCAGAAAGTCAAAACGTCCAGGTTCCGAAATACTGCGAGGTAAACCCTACTCGCAGCGCCACTTTTGTAGCGCTGCTTGCAGGCCACAGGTGGATACTGCGGTTGACCGAGAATACATGATGATCACTAATTACAGAATGTCCTTTATTCCACTAATAATAATAATAAGAAGCACACCAGAACAGCCAAACCATATACCGATCAAACAACCTGAATCAAATGGGTTAAAACCCGAATTAGTGCTCATAGGCGGTTTACACCGCCAGCCCACGGAGTTTGTATGAGGGGTGAGCCAAGGTGCTCGGCAGCACAAGCATCTCACCCCTCTGGCTGCAAACAAGGTACGGGGACCCCCCCCCACGCAGAGAGCACTTATTCAAGTTTTAACCCACTACGTGTCTTCCTATAAAGTAAACAGTACACTGACAGTAAATTGGGGATGTCTGAGTTCTCAACACAACAACTGGAGCATAGCAGTTCTGCAAAAGTGACCATTTCAAAAGTTACGATACGAACAGGGGGTTACGATACACAGCATACAATTTTAGTGCCGAATTGGAGTCCTTCCTTTTAACGGTTATTACGACTACAGTATTGGGCGAGTTATTCCACGACGAAGGTTGCAACAAAACCTAAACCTGTTTGATTTCTTCCCCCTCTATAGACTGCCGTTCCCTCTACTAAGTGTTCTGCCCCCTCATGCAGTTTTACGAAATAGAATAGGAATAGTCCACTCATGATTTGATAGTTTAAACTATGTGCTAGTCTGAGAAAGTGTAATATTGGAAATTTAAAGAGTAAAATGCAGGCCAAATGCGGACTATATTCTGAAGCCTATTGAGAAGGCTACGCGTTTTAATAATTACTTGAGAACTGTTGACGGACGGTCTATTCACTATGCAGACTGTCCAAGCGACCCACACACTTAGAAGAAACCAAGACATTACATCTTTACACCTTTACAATATAAAAAATTCAAAAATATATTCGCTAGTGTTTTATTGTTATTTCATATACATGTTGTTATTCTGCATTTGTTTATGGTTATACTGTTATTCTGTCGAGCTTACCTGTCTGTAAATCCAGTATATTTTAAAGACAAAATCATATAAAAAGTCATATTCAAAAATTCAAAAAATAATGTTATGTTTGATCTCTCTGTAATTACACTTCGCTGTTTAGAACAATTATGCTCAATTTTTTGTAAAGATCGTCCTATCTGTCTTGTAAAGAATAGCTAATTGTACAATTTTTATTTGGTTTTCGCTTCAGTATTTCGGTATATGGTTTAATGATCTGTAATATATTAATATTGTGTGATTTGTATGTCATGTGGAAGCACTGGTTTAGAATTTAGAACTTAAAGCGGGAGGTTTGGCACAAGATACCAGAGTAACACACCCTTAATTAAGATCATTTTGGTTATAAGTTGGATGACGGAATACAAAATTTAAATGTACTCCTGTGAGACATTATTTTGAGTGTACTATACTATTATGATTTATCTTATTATGATTATCTACTATCTATTATTCCATGTCGTATTATTATGTTGTTATGAATAATGTAAAAGGTATTGGTAGTTCTATACAGGTATACACTTTTGTTTATTAACTGTTTCTATAATAATATGATATGCTTGTGACGATTCTGAAACTTCATTTGTGCAGATCCAAACCTAACGGAAAGGCTTAAAAGATAATAAAAATAAAAGATAATCTTTCAACACTTTGAGATCCCACAATCATAAGGAGAGATTATATTCGATTACGTATTTCTGATGTATTTTTCTGTTTTTGTTTTGCATTGCATGTGCGTATTATTAAGAGTACATAATATAAGAGTGTGCCACTAGGCACACTCTCTGTTATCAGAGCAAAAACTATGCTCTGCTCGCTAACGTCCCACCCCCCCCCCGCAAATTAGACCATTCAGTTCAAAGAATTTTGTGCGCTATGTTTGTGTTCTAAAGCTCGAAGCGGGCACAAAATTCGTGCACGCACTGCTTGTGTTTTCTAGCTTAAGCACATAAACATACAGCGAGTTTCGCTACAGTACCCGTTTCGACTAGGTACTGATTTGCAGGGGGGTTGGGCCGTTAGCGAGCAGAGCATAGTTTTTGCTCTGATTACATAGAGTGTGCCTAGTGGTTAAATTAGTTAAATATGCATAGGTAATTGTATTTAATTGCATTTAGCCTTAATTACCCATTTTTTGATGTTAGTTAGGTCAAATTAGTAATTATATGGGTTAATTAATGTTAATTAGGGTTAATAATGGTGTTAATTAGGTAATAATTATGTAACGGTCGAAATTGTACATGAAAACATGACTTAGGCTTAACCGAAAGGCAATTTTCCGAAAATCCTAATTTAATTCCCCAACTCCCAAAATTGAGAAAGTTATTATCGAAAATGTTTTAGCAGCAATGCCCTTTATTTAAATGTTTGTTCTGACTTAGGGCTTACACTACCTTTGTGTTAAGGTGGTGATTCCTATTGGGCACATGTTGTTATTTGGCGACGGAAATCAAGATGAAATTTGATGAAACTTTCTGAAATAAGTTCTTTTAGCGTTCTAACACCCTCCGCGCAATCCCCATTCAAAAATTCGAGATTTCCGGTCAGGGCGGTTTTCCCCAATTTCTGAACGTTTGGCAGCAGCTATACAGTTATGACTATATTCATTGGAAAGAACTCGTTGAGCTTCATATTTTTGCTTTTTAAAGCAAGTTTCTAGCTTTTGTCTACCGTGAGATATAGCCGATTGTCTTGTTTTGGCGTCAAAAACTTGTCATTTGTGCAGAAATCAAATAATCCAACATTTCTTGAACTACGCAAGCCGTAAAATTAAACTAAGGGCGTCGATCTGAAGGTCACGCAGGGTCAAATTATCCGACGCATGATCGCCTTCCAACTGCTATCCTGTAGGCTGCTATCATAAAAAATGTAGTTTTTGCAAAAACACCACCAATTTTTTCCAAAGATTGTGGAGCATTCACCACGCAAGCTGGAGGGCTGCTACTGAACAAATGTGTTCTGCACAAATATACCCAGGGACGATTTTTTAGCTGCCCGATTGCTGCTTTCTTGCTAAAGTAATCGCTTGACAAAGTTGGAAAAAGTAGGCAAAATACAGGTTACGCACGCATTTCAGCTTATTTCTCTATAACGAAGAGCGATTTCACAATATATAAAAAATCGTCCCCAGCTATTTGATGGAGGTATAGAATGATATAACTGATTTACGCGCACTTTAGGGTGGGGTTCTGGGCATAGGTGTAATTGGGGGGGGGGACCCACCCCAGCCATTTTTCCAAAACCCCCAGGGGCCGATGTTATCAAAATCGGGTTGAGTTCAACCCGGGTTGAACCCATTTTTGGGTTCAACCCTGAGGTTTTCGGGTTGGCTAAACCCCGACGCTCAACCCTATGTTATGAAGCTTTTTTGGGGTTGGGTTAGCTTAACTCGGGTTGAATTGTTTCAACCCCAATGTCAACCCCATTTTCAACCCGTTTTTCTTTGCGCAGGCTAGAATGCATACATCATATCAGTGTTATATATAGCTACACACATACAACTCTATGACAACGGCCACAGTTTCTCCCATTTATGTGCTTTGTTTTGGTTATGCGATGGGTAGTCCTGGCAGCAGTAACTTCGAACGATTTCATAATACGTTCAATGCCTGCTCTAGAAAATCGGTTTCTGAGGCGCATTTCTTCATCCAAATACAGATCGAAGGGGTCGCGACGATCACGGAATACTCAACGTCGTCGAGTTAAAATAAAGTCATCTTCTTCTTCTCCAAATCCAGCAAGCACAGCAGCAAGCATTTCGAAAATTAATAACAAACAGTCAATAATATTAATATTGCGAAAAGTAATCAAAATGGGGTTAAAATTGAAAGATCCTTGAAACTAACTAATCAATAAAACGTAATAACTCAAACGGCCCCCCTTGTGATAAAATCTCAACCCGTGTTGAAATCTCAACCCTCCTCATTGAGCAGGGTTGAGATTCAGCCATTTCAACCCCAAACTCAACGGCCTCAACGGCACTTATGTAGATGGGGGGGACAAAAATTTTGCCTTGGTCCCCCCTTATGATTCGAAAAAAAATTTTTGTCTCCGATTTGGCTGAGAAGTTGCCCCTAGGGTAAGTCGAGGTCGCTGATTTCAAAAATCGAATCGACAGATCGATCCGATGAATCGATCGATCAGTAGAATCGATCGATCAAAATCGATCAAAAAAATTTTTGTCTCCGATTTTCGCGAAAAGTCGCCTATAGGGTAATTCGGGGGCGCTGATTCCGAATCTACAACCGAAATTTCATGAAAATCGATCCTGCGCCCGCAAAAATCGATTTTCATCGATTTTTCGAAAATTCGTCAATAAGTCGATTTTAACAGCTGGGATCGAAATTTCGACTGCAGATTCGGAATCAGCACCCCTAAATTACCCTATAGACAACTTTTCGCGAAAATCGGAGACAAAAAATTTTTTGATCGATTTTGATCGATCGATTCTACTGATCGAGCGATTCATCGGATCGATCTCTCGATTCAATTTTTGAAATCAGCGACCTCGACTTACCCTAGGGGCAACTTCTCAGCCAAATCGGAGACAAAAAAATTTTTCGAATCATAAGGGGGGACCAAGGCAAAATTTTTGTCCCCCCCATCTACATAAGTGCCGGTGTCACAGCCTAATGTTTCCCCCGGCTGATTTTTCCCCCCGGAAAAATCGGCCTAGGCTAATCTTTCCCCCTCGGAAAAATTAGACTAGGCCGATATTTCCCCCCGGAAAAATAAGCCTAGCCTGATTTTTCCGCTTTTACTTTTCCCCCCGGAAAAATCAGCCTAGGATGATTCTTCCCCCAGAAAAATCAGCCTAGGCTGTACATTCCCCTGAAAATCTACCTATTAGCCTGAAGTTGTTCCAGAAAAATAGTGTGTGCGCCATGACGTGAGTGACTTGTGCACAATCTGAATATAGTAAACATATTGCCGCAAGCAATTCAGTGTGTATCATATAAATTAACATAATCTTAATTCTTAACCATGTTTATTAAAATGTCGTTTTCACAGTGAAATTTCCCCCTAGAAAATTTTTACCCCGGAAAAATTTCACCGGTGAAATTCTCCCTCCCCCGACAAATATCACCGGTGAAATTGTTCCGTGGAAAAGATTTTACCGCTGACCTGTAATCAAATTTTTAAAAGCAATTTAACACTTTCGCATCAATTTCTTTTCTTTTCAGTTTTAAAAAGAGTCCTTGCAAGAAACGACAGGAATTATTGTAGTTTTCTACAAAACTGTTCCTGCGCGGTCAGTCAAGGCGTAAATGCTTGCATTTTCCACTAAAGTAGCAATTGTATTTTCTACAGGCATTTGGAATAGTAATAATTACAAGAATTTCCTGTAGTAAATATATACTAAAGAAACTTGTGCTTTTTAATGGAGCTTCCTGCTAGAAAGCTTCCTTGGAAAACTTGAGGCTAATGGGTCTATTTTTGAGGGGGAGTGTTCAGTCGAGGCTATATTCAGATTGTGCACAAGTCACTCACGTCATGGCGCACACACTATTTTTCTGGAACAACTTCAGACTAATATTTCGATTTTCATAGGAATGTACAGCCTAGGCTGATTTTTCTGGGGGAAGAATCATCCTAGGCTGATTTTTCCGGGGGGAAGAATCATCCTAGGCTGATATTTTTCAGGGGGGAAAAGTAAAAGCGGAAAAATCAGCCTAGGCTTATTTTTCAGGGGGGAAATATCGGCCTAGTCTAATTTTTCCGAGGGGGAAAGATTAGCCTAGGCCGATTTTTCCGGGGGGAAAAATCAGCCGGGGGAAACATTAGGCTGTGACACCGGCGCGACTGGGGGGGGGGGCACCGGGGGCCCCCAAAAATTTCTGGGGCCGATGTTATCAAGCATCTCAACCCGGGTTGAGGTTTCAACCCGGGTCGAGATTGGGGTTGAAAATTTCAATTCGATGTTATGAAAATCGGGTTGAATAAACCCGGGTTGAAATAACAGGGTTGGGGTTGAAATTTGGGTCGAGTTCCAACCCAATGTTATCATTAAACCCGGGTTGGAAATTGGGGTTGAGTTTGGCACTTATGTAGATGGGGGGGACAAAAATTTTGCCTTGGTCCCCCCTTATGATTCGAAAAATTTTTTTTGTCTCCGATTTGGCTGAGAAGTTGCCCCTAGGGTACATCCAAAATTTTTGTCCCCCCCATCTACATAAGTGCCGTCGCGCCGAAGGCGCGAAAAATTGGCCAAAAATTGGGTATTGGTAGGGTAAATTTTGCAATTTTTTTCAAAAAAGTCCAAATTTTTGGCTTAAAGTGTTTATTATTGCGAGAAGTACACGTTTTTAACGGTTTTATGGACTTTCTGGCTCAATATTGACCTTAGACTTAGAAACATGTTGGCAATCAAGTTTTCAAGTTTAAAACCCCTGGCTAATGTCAAAATTACTTCATAGTTTTTTTTGGCATTAGGAATTTGAAAATGCGATTTGTGACATAAAAATAGAAAACTTTTTTTGGGGGGGGGGTTTGGGCATAGTTTCCTTAACCTTAGGGGGGGGGGGGGGGGGGGGGGGGTTGGAGGGGGTACCCCCCTAATTTTCAAAAAAATTTACCCCCCCCCGTTTTTTTGACTTACCCTCCCCCAACTTTTGGCTACCCCTCCCTCCCCCCAAACCCCCCCAACGATTTTTGGGCCCAAAAAGCTAAATTTGGTCGAAAAATGGTCATTTTTTGAAAAATTTTTTCTAAAATTTTGACCTAAAATCGCTTTAACACGGTGCAACATCGCCTAAACGTTAAGAACAAGCCTTATTTTGATGAAAAAAGGCTAAATTCCGGAAATTTTTGCTTTTTTTGGCCATTTTTCGAAATTTCTGAGGTCCGAATTCTGGCTCTGGGGGAGGGTTAGGGAAGGGGGGGCCCCCCAAACGGGGGCCGGGACCCCCACCCCCCCCCCGGGACCCACCCCCAAAAAAAAGAAACGACAGCGAAGAAAAAACCAACCAAAAGAAAACACATTAAATGGAAACCAAAAACGGCAGTCCAGCCAAAATAAAGGCAAATAGGGCAAAGGCAAAACGAAAAACGGATCAAAAAAAACTAAGCAAAGGGAAAACAAACCCAACCAGGGGGGGGGGGCTACCCCCAACCCCCACCACCTATGGTTGGGAGCATAGGTGTAATTGGGGGGAGGTTTGGGGGTATAGCCAGGGGGTTAAAAAAAACCCACCCCCTTTTTGGGGGGAAAAAACCCACCCGCCTCCTGGGTCACGGGTTGGAGCTAGGAGCTCCAAAACATACCAGCAGAAAGCGCGACTCTTTCTAACCTATGTGTGCAAAGATCAGGTCATTTAGTTCACTCCTGCTCATTTTATGACATTTTGAAAATGGGGGGGGGGGGGGGGGGGGGGGGGGGGGGGGGGGGTACCTACTTTTTGGTCCAACCTTCCAAAATTTGGCAAAAGTTTGGACCGATGTAACTTTTGACTGGGTTGGGCTAGAAAAGTTTTGCAAATATCTGCAATGATGGCAAGTCTTCCTCTTTGCACACAGCAAAAATTGAACCGATCCGATGCACCGTTAGACTGGCACATTGCCAAACGTGGCGGGGAAAAAAAACCCACTTTGGGGGAAAAAACCCCACCCAAATTTTTTTTTTTTTTACCAGCTCAACTGGGAAACAATTCGGGACTGTAGTACGATATTATCGAGGACGCTGCGTCACCCTATGCTGTCAGATTTGGACAATTTTGAATACTTGGGTAGCTAGAGGCATAAAACCCTAAAAGTGCAATTTCGCTGCTGGATGACCCAGCAGAGGTCTAATTGTGACTTTTTAATAGCCAATTGTACGTAAAAAACCATTCTCTACACGTTAGAATAATAAGTTTTATCAAATTACATCGTTTTTAGCATTTTTCAAAAATTGCCCTATGTTTATGTGTTAAACTTTATGAAACCTGTCCATTTGATGCTGCATTTTCAATGGCACATGAGATCTCAAAAAAAAGCTACCTAGGTCGGGTTTTTTGACTCATACTAACTAAAAAAGAGTTGAATTTTACACAGGAAGTGTCAGAATCGCGCTACGACAATTTTTAGGACCTGTGAGGGGTGGGTTTATTTTCCCCCATTTGGGTTTTTCCCCCCTATTGGGTTTTTCCCCCGCTACTTTTTGCATTATACCGGCCTAACGGTACAACCTAGAGAAGTGCAAATGGGCTTAAAAGAAAGTTCTAAGTACGCCAAGTACGATGGTATATAGAGTTCTCAGCTAGCCCTTATAACAAAAAAGTTCCAGCCAAAATCCGAAAAAGTGGGTTTTTTTCCCCCCATGGCTATAACCCCCCAGCCGTTTTTCCAAACCACCCCCAAAAATTTTTGGGGGTCCCCGGCGCGCCGTAGGCGCGAAAAATTGGCCAAAAATCGGGTATTTTTAGGGTAAATTTTGCAAAATTTTTCAAAAATGTTCAAATTTTTGGCTTAAAGTGTATATTACATTAGTGCGTGAAATACACGTTTTCAACAGTTTAATGGACTTTCTGACTCAATATTGACCTTATTTTGTAGTTAGAAACATGTTGGCAACCAAGTTTTCGAGTTTAAAACCCCTGTCTAATGTTAAAATTAGTTAATGGTTGGATGTTTTTTCGCATTAGCAATGGCTGAAAATGCGATTTTTGGCATAAAAATAGGAAAAAATTTTTGGGGGAGGTTTGGGGGGGGTCTTGGGGGGTTTGGGGGAGGTCTAAAAAGGGGGCCCGCCCCCAAATTTTGGGGGGAGGGGGCCCCCCCAACCCAAATCCCCGTTACACCTATGGGTGGGGGTTACCCCCTATCACATTGCGGAGGGCGGCCAACATTTACCCCCCCCCCCGATCCAAAGTTCCAGCGAAACTATGGGTTTGGGGGGGGGTCTAACAAGGGCCCCCCCAAAAATTCCGGGGGCGGGGGCCCCACCAACCCAAATCCCCGTTACACCGATGTTTCTGAGGTCCGAATTCGGCACTTATGTATATAGATGGGACAAAAATTTTGCCTTGGGTCCCCCCTTATGGTTCGAAAAAAATTTTTGTCTCCGATTTGGCTGAGAACTTGCCCCTACGGTAAATCGAGGTCGCTGATTTCAAAAATCGAATCGAGAGATCGATCCCATCGATCTATCGATAAGTAGAATGAAAAATCGATCGATCAAAATCGATCAAAAAATTTTTTGTCTCCGATTTTCACGAAAAGTTGCCTCCAGGGTATATAATTTGTTGGTGCTGATTGCGAATCTGCCGTCGGAATTTCGTTACGAGTTGGCAAAATCGAGTTATTGAGGAATTTTTGAAAAACCGATGGAAATAGATTTTTAAGGTCGAACGATCGAATTTCACGAAATTTCGATTGCATATTCGGAATCAGCACCCCCGAATTACCTTAGGGCCAACTTTTCGCGAAAATCGGAGACAAAAAATTTTTTGATCGATTTTGATCGATCGATTCTACCGATCGATAGATCGATCGGATCGATCTCTCGATTCGATTTTTGAAATCAGCGACCTCGATTTACCCTAGTTTACGCAAGTTCTCAGCCAAATCGGAGACAAAAAATTTTTTCGAACCATAAAGGGGGGACCATGACCAAGGGCCAAGGCAAAATTTTTGTCCCCCCCATCTACATAAGTGCCCCGAATTCTGGGGGGGGGGGGTTGGGGGGGCACCCCCACCACATTTCGGAGGTCGGCCAAGATTTACCCCCCCCCCCCACCCCCCACCCAAACGTCCCCGGACACCATTGGGGGGCCGGGGGGGGGGGGTTTGGGGGGAAAGGTGCCACCAAAAATTCCGGGGGAGTCGTCCCCACCCCAAATCCCCGTTACACCTATGCCCCCACCCAACCCCCTACCTTACACCTATGTCGGTAACCCCTCCTGTTGAGGGGAGGGGTCCCCCCACCCTCCCCCTAATACACCCATGGGGTGGCCGAAGGCCGATTTGGGGGAAGGGGTAACAAAAATTTTTTAGGGTGAGGGCATAGGTGTGGCTGGCGGAAAAAGTGGGGCTGGGGTTTGAAAAAAGAGGCAGGGGTGCCTGGCAAAAACGGGGGAGGGGGGGTCGGGAAAAATTGAAGCAATTTTTCTGTGATATAATGAGAATTTTGGATTTCTTTGTCTAAGCTTGGGTAACTGTGCTTGGTTGGGGGGGTGGTATTGTGTAGAGGGGGGGGGGGTCGGCCGAAGGCCGATTTGGGGGAGGGAGGGAGGGAGGGGTGGAAAAGTTTTTCAGGGGGGGAGTGTCTGCGACCCCTCCATTTGGAGGAGGGCCCCCTAGCCCTAACACACCTGTCACCTATATATATATATATATGGTGGGGGGGCGTCCCCCCATAGTTTCCCTGGAACTTTGGGTCTGGGGGGGGTAAATCTTGGCCGACCTCCGAAATGTGATGGGGGGTACACCCCCCCCAGAATTCGGACCTCAGAAATTTCGAAAAATGGCCAAAAAATGCAAAATTGTCTGTAATTTAGCCCATTTTTCATCAAAATAAGGCTTGTTCTTAACGTTTTAGGTGTTTTTGCACCGTTTTAAAGCCATTTTAGGTCAAAATTTTAGAAAAAATTTTTCAAAAAATGACCATTTTTCGACCAAATTTAGCTAACTTTTTGGGTCCAAAAATCGTTGGGGGGGGTTCGGGGGGGTAGCCAAAAGTTGGGGGAGGGTAAGTCAAAAAATCTGGGGGGGGGGGGAAATTTGGTTAAAAATTTAGGGGGGATACCCCCCCCAGTCCCCCCCCAAAGGAAACTATGGTCCCCCCACTTCCCCACTCTCACTTTTTTCGCCTAGAAAAAGCTCAGCCTACTAGGGTAGTTTTAGACGCTCTTCAAGATTCAAATTTATGCTATTAAAATTTATAGAGCTCATACTGGTAAGCCGACACGGTGAGGAGTGGGGTTTTTCCAGCATATGCGAATGGGTTTTCCTCGCTTGACTATAATCTACAATAGTTCGTTTTGTTTTTACAGATGGATTAGCTTTTCAGATGGGAACGATTACATTATGGAATCCACAGCCTGTCGGAGAAAAAGCCGTTTCCATGGTCGCTGCTGGGTTTTCAATAAATTGCTCGGATATTTGTCTGTGAAAAAGCACCAGCTGCACGCAGTTGCAGAGAGCACTAATGCAATCAAGGGAGTTATTTTACTGGGGAATTCTGGCGTTGGAAAAACATCTATATGTCAAGAAATTGTTTGTCCCTCTGCAGTCATTTCACCGCAGGCTGATCTAAGCTCATGTCTAGTGGCAAATCACTTTTGTCAATATCAGGAGTATTATACAACTTCTGTTGGCTGGTTTGTGTGGTCTATTTCTCATCAAATAATTTCTGCTCTGCCGTTGTTGCAAACCAGAATTGATGCTGACTCTTCTTTGCAGACTTGGTTTTGTTATGACTGTTGTTTAAAATACCCGGTTGCTTCCTTTGAACAACTTTTATCGGTACGGTGGGTATTGTATATATTATGTATTACATAATTATATCATAGGGGTCGCGGTAGCGACCCCTATAATATGAGTGAAAATGGTCGAATGACCGTGTAAAACAAGGCTGCGCAGAAGCTGCGCAGATTCCTGCGCAGATCCTGCGCAGATTATGTGCGCAAAAAATTGTACGTGTCGAGTTTAGTATATTCGCCAAGTTTCATCCCCGTACCACTTTCCGTTAAAAAGTTGTGCCAAAAATCGCTTACGAGAGTGATGTTTTTTTTCCGGTTCTCCGCTTTGACGTCTGGGAAGGGGGTTTTGTAGCTTTAATAACAACAGATAGAAAAATTTTTGCCTATGAAAACCATATATATTCTTGGAGTATATACGCAATAAAAATAAGCCGATAGGCTAGTTTTTATGCCTCCCAGAGCCGGAAAAAATTTTTGGCGGGGGGCCAAAGTCGGCCAAAACGCTAAAATGGCCAAAAAGTATGCTTCAAAGGCGCCGTAATAAGTCAGACTGGGCTATATATGGGGCAATACTGCCTATATGGCTGAATAGGACACATCAGGGTCGTTCAATTGCTATATGATTTTCCGGCCCTGAGCGTAATTTTTGGGTACTGGCCTGCCAAAGTTGGTGAATTTTGGGTCCAACTTTGAACTTAGTTTTTTCGCTTATTTTGCGACCTGGAAGCCTCAAATCTTGCATACAAAGGTTTTTGCGGACGGAGAATCGATTCCCGCTATCAATTTTGCTGCCCAACTGACCCAAGTTGCTGGGCTGGTTCCACTTTGCCGTCTAGAGGGTCATGTCGGCAACCGCTACCTGGAGGCCCATACTAGGCTCTACTTGGCCTCTCAAAACTTTCTCTATAGGGTTTTTCTGGTGCGCCCAGCTCATATCCGGTGTTCGTTTTGCCGTCCGACTCATCCATCGTGGTCAAATTTGGTACCAAATGAAAGCCCTAAGTGAGCTGAGCAACTTTTGTCATAGAATTGCATGCTCAAAGTGGCTGTAGCGTGCTGTGGTGGGGTGGGGTGGGGACTTAGGCGATTTTCGGTCAAAAATGAAATTTTTCAAAAGTGGTCAAATTTGGTACCAAATGAAAGCCCTAAGTGAGGTGAGCAACTTTTGTCATAGAATTGCATGCTCAAAATGGCTGTAGCGTGCTGTGGTGGGGACTTAGGCGATTTTCGGTCAAAAATGAAATTTTTCAAAGTGGTCAAATTTGGTACCAAATGAAAGCCCTAAGTGAGCTGAGCAACTTTCGTCATAGAATTGCATGCTCAAAGTGGCTGTAGAGTGCTGTGGTGGGGTGGGGTGGGGACGTAAGCGATTTTGGGTCAAATATGAAATTTTCCAAAAGTGGTCAAAATAGTATCTGCTTGCGCATGGTGTTCGGAAATATATTATGTTGGTTCTTTTTTGCGCATACATATGTAAAAGAATGGAAAACAAGAACCAAAAATGCTCCTTCGTCGCATGTAAAATACATATGAGTACTCTCAGGCAGGTTGTACAAACACGGAAACTAGCCTGTAAAATGCATATGAGTGACGGTGAGGTTGTAAATTAAGGAATACAAGTTGCAACGGCTTAACATATGAGCATGTCCTACAACGAGGCTCATATTGGCGTCACAGTGCAGCCTTCTTAAAGATCATCAGGTCATCATATTAAAGAAAAAAACGAATGAATAGACATAACATGTTAACATTGTGGCTTGAAAGAAATGGACAGAACGAAGTGAACTGCGACACCTCAAGTTTAACTGTACATATGCAAGCTGACGTTTCCCGAAACACCATGGCACCTTACTATTTCCGGAAGCACTATAGTACACCTACTGTATTCTCGGAACACTATGACACACTACTCTCACATACGTAATGCTTTCCCCACATTGCTCTGAGTCAGAGCGCAGAGTGGCATGCCGTATAGAAAAAATTTGGACCCTAGAAAAAATTTTTTCTTCCCCCGGGAAGCATAAAAACTAGCCTATCGGCTTATTTTTGTTGCGTACTCCAAGAATATATAGTCAAGCGGGAAAAAAACCCACTTTCTTTCTTGGACCAGAACTTTCGACTGGTTTGGGTTAGCACGACTTTGATACTATATTTAATTAGGATTGGCCCTAAGCTTTCGAATGAGGTATAGTTTGTCTCTCTAAACCCTGCCGTTATGGAGAAATTAAAGTTTTCCGTGTCGGAAAAAACCCAATGCGGGAAAAAAACCCATCGGCGGGAAAAAAACCCACCCGGATTTTTTGCTGGAAGCGTGCCAGAACAATTTTGACGATGCCATTCGAAAGAGCGGGTTGTTTTTAGTAGGTCTACATCGAAAAATACCAACATTTTTGAAAAATTTCAGAAAAAATTGAATTTTGAAAATTTTGTATGTTTAACACGTAAACATAGGCAAATTTTGGAAATTTTTTAAAAGTGTTTATTTTTGGCAGTTTAAGCATCCTATCGTGTAGAAAACGTGTTTTTCCTGTATTTAGAGCCAAACTATTTCCATTTTAAGGCAAAAATAAGCATTTTTGGCCAAAATTGAAATTTTGGCTTGAAATGGCACCATGTCCGATTTAGACCACCTGGACCACCCATAACAGAACGAACCCGGGTAAAACCTATACCAACTTAATCTATAGGCTCTATTAAACAAATGTATGTATTAGTTTGACCTTTCCTGCTAACGGTTAGAAAAATATTAAATTTTGAAAAGTGGGTTTTTTTCCCCGCCGATGGGTTTTTTTCCCCGCCAACTCTAGGTCACCCCCAGGTCGCACCGAGGGGTTAGAGCCATACGTGTGCTTGGGGGGAGGGGTTTTGGGGGGGGGGTTTTGCACCCCCCCAGACCGGAGCTCACCCCCCCCCCAGAGGGGTCCCTCACCCCCCCCCAGAATCCGGATTTTTCCGGTAAAAAACCGGAAAAATCCGGTTTTTCGGCGGCCTTCGGCCGCCCTTCACCTCCCCCAGAACTTCCCCTCCTGCACATGTCTGGTTAGAGCAATGTGGCATATATCATCATGAAGCCCAACAGATGCCCTACACATACATACTATCCGCTTTGGTCTAAGTCTTTCCAGTAGTTCAGGGTGGCCATGCAAAGTTTGCCAAATTTCGGTACTTGGACGGGCCAAAATTTTCGAAAATTTCAAAGTCCCAAAAAATTTGCAGGGAAGCAGTGGGAACAACAATAATGCATCCTCTAGGGTTATTTTTGACGCTCTTCAAGATAGGCTATTAAAATCCTATATAGCTCATACCGGTAAGCCCACACTGGAGGTGGGTTTTTTCCCCGCATATTAAAATGGGTTTTTTCCCGCTTGACTATATATGGTTTTCATAGGCAAAAATTTTTCTATCTCTAGTTATTACGCCTACAAAACCCCCTTATGAGACATCAAATCAGAGAAACCGGAAAAAAACATCACTCTCGTAAGCGATTTTTGGCATAACTTTTTAACGGAAAGTGGTACGGGGATGAAACTTCGCACATATACTAAACTCGACACGTACAATTTTTTGCGCACATAATCTGCGCATAATCTGCGCAGCCTTGTTTTACACGGTCATTTGACCTTAAGCACTCATATTATAGGGGTCGCTACCGCGGCCCATATATATATATATATATATATATATATATATATATATATATATATATATATATATATGGCGCACCCAGAGTTTTCTGACAGGGGGGGGGGGCGGCAACAATGTTGAAATTTTTTAAAAATTTATATATTTCTACACATGTTTTCGTGCTTTGAGAACAAGCATGTAGTAGTTGGTTTTATTGGCTGAGGTAGTTAAATAGAATAATCAAGCGCCCCTACATAATATGGATATAAAGGCGTCTGCGCGGCCTCCTGGAGACAGTGTTGGCCTGGTGCCAGCTAATTAGAGGTCCGGCAGGGGTAAAAATGTTACCATCGTAAAGTACTCGAGTAGTACTGCAAGTATATACCACCATACTTTTGGTTAAAATTCCGAACTTCGAAATTTTGCACTAGGCGGGAGTTACCGTGCGTTTGTTTTTTTTCTCGGTTAATAACGCTTTTCGGAAGTGCTTATGTCAGCGCAGTGTTGGAACGATTTGGGCATTTTGGTCCTATACTACTATTATATGTTGGTAGGCAGGGTCCTCCCATGCAACCTTGTTTGGTCATTTTGGCACACTGCCAATTTTGGCTCTGTGCCAAGGCCCCAAAGTCGGACTTTCGCTATTTTGGCACTTCGGTTGTGATCGACTTTTTTTCACAGGTTAGCAGCTAGATCGGTTTGGTTTGTTTTATTTGAATATTTCGGACTATGCGCGGAATGTAACGAGGGGGATTTTTTAATTTCGCTCTGTAGCTTTCAGGAGATGGGCCCAAACTTTGCATTTTTTTGGCCTGTTTTGGCCAAAAGTTTCTAAGTCCCACTTTTACTTACTTTAAGATACTTACTTTAAGATGAAGACAACCATGGCTGATCAGTAAAAATTGGTGGCTGTGCGTTCGTCCGGCTCCGTTGTATATAATGTCATAGATCTACAGATACCCGAGAATCCCACTGTCTTCAACCAGACATAACCAGCAATAGCAGCAGCTGCAGCTACACGGCAGTTACCCCATAGACACAAGAAGGGCAAACAGCAAGCCATTCACCCACTGGGAAAACTGTCCATATAAGGCCCGGTAATACCCTGAACCAAAGGACAGAAGGGGTAATTGCACCCAGACGGGACAGAGACCCTCCCCCATTTTTACCAAAATCCAATACAAGTTCCGACCACTGATGACTTCCTTGGACAGTTCTCTTGTAGCAAAAGATGTCAGGGTAAATTGCATGAGCAGCAGCGCAGCCACATCCCGGGATCCGGGTATATAATATACAAAAGGAGATACAAGGCAACGCAGACAGTATCACCGTTTAACCACTGGGAAAACTGTCCTTATAAGGCCCGGTAATACCCTGAACCAAAGGGACAGAAATGGCCTAAAAGTGACTAAAAATGGCGTTTTTCGGCCTCGGGGTGGTACCCATATATAGTAAATCGGGGTCGCTGAAAACGATGAGCATACTGCCGATACCGCCCGAAGTGACCACTGGTCAGCATGGCTCCCGTGGTTCCTCGCCCAGGGTCAAAGTAGGGAAAACTCACTATAAACAGCATTTTTCGGCGTTTTGGTTCGGGGCATATATGGTAAATCGACTACGCTCGTTTCATTGAGCATATTGCCTAAATCGAGGGAAGTGACCAGTGGTCACTGCGGTCTATGGCCCTATTGACCAGTGGTCAAACCCCTTAAAACGGCGTTTTTCGGCGTTTTGGTTGGGGGCACATATAGTAAATCGACTACGCTCGTTTCAATGGGCATATTGCCGAAATCGAGGGAAGTGACCAATGGTCACTACGGTCTATGGGGCCTATTGCCAAGTTTTCGAACCCCTTAAAACAGCGCTTTTCGGCGTTTTGGTTGGGGCATTTATAGTAAATCGACTACGCTCGTTTCAATGGGCATATTGCCGAAATCGAGAGAAGTGACCAGTGGTCACTACGGCCTATGGGCCTATTGACCAGTTGTCAAACCCCTTAAAACAGCGCTTTTCGGTGTGTTGGTTGGGGGCATTTATAGTAAATCGACTATGCTCGTTTGAGTGGGGATATTGCCGAAATCGAGGGAAGTGACCAGTGGTCGCTATGGTCTCGGGAGGCCTACTGACCACTGGTCAAACCCCCTTAGACAGCGGTTTTCGGCGTTTTGGTTGGGGGCATATAGTAAATCGACTACGCTCGTTTCAATGGGCATATTGCCGATTCCGATGGAAATGACCAGTGGTCACTACGGTCCATGGGGCGTACCCACATAGTAAATCCGTGTCGCTGAACACGATTTGCATACTGTCGAAGTCTTTGGCGAGGCGAAAAAGTTTTCTCCTTATACCACCCACAAACAGAGGTTGCAGCGGCCGAAGCTTGGGGCTGAGGTGAGAATTCAGTGGTACTATATATTTATATAATCACTTTTCTGCTCTACCTACGGCACTGTTCAAGCTCCTTGTATCCATTGCCGCATTGCTGGAAAGGGATCCTTTAAAATGACAGAAGGACAAGTAATAAAAATGCTCCTTCGGAGCATGAAAAAGTAATATGGGTGGTGATGAGGTTGTAAAATATAACAGAGGACTAGTCTTAAAAATGCTTAATATGGGCGCTAGGTTCAAAAAAAGAAGAGGACTAGGTTGTGGGCGAATTAATATGGGCACAGCTTCGCCGAGCAACCCATATTCGTGGGCTTTCACGCTTCGCCATGGCGGTTGTCATATACAATGCCATTATTGTCAGTCAGTAATAACAATTCCAGCAGTTAAACAATCACTGCAAGTTGCTTGCTTATATATGCGTAAACTATATACTAATTTGGTTGTGCTGGACTACGGCAAGCAACTAGAAAGAACAAAGGCCATGATTGTAACGCTAACGGTTCAATAGAAATAGAAGATCGTCGGAGAGAGTCCTGAAATTATCGTTGAAATATAGAGTTTTCTTATCAATGGTTAAAACGCACAGTAAATATTAAGAGTTTATCGAAAGAAATGTTTGCTTCCACTAAAACTAGTTTATCATAGTTGTATATTATTTACGCACCGTAACTAAAACTGAACACTGGTATATATACATATGTAATACGTATGTATATAACTTTTTCAGTCCGCGAATATGGGTTGCTCGGCGAAGCTGTGCCCATATTAATTCGCTCACAACCTAGTCCTCTTCTTTTTTTGAACCTAGCGCCCATATTAAGCATTTTTAAGACTAGTCCTCTGTTATATTTTACAACCTCACCACCACCCATATTACTTTTTCGTGCTCCGAAGGAGCATTTTTATTACTTGTTAATCATTCTCAGAAATGCGAAAGCAGGGGGTCTGGGGGGCGCAGCCCCCAGAAGTTGAGAATTCTTTGCACTCTAGACCTGAAAACAATTTTTTCTGACCACGTTTTGTTGTTTCAAAGGATCACAATTGTCTTCTGGCTGGCACCCTGGTTTCACCGGATATATATATATAAGGTATATACATATATAACTCAAACTGATAAAACTCTAAACTAAGCAACGAAACGTAGCTATGATAAGATAAATTGGGAAGACGCGTGGGTCTGGGGGCGATAGCCCCCAGGTAAAAGCTAGAGCTCTGAGCTCCTTTTAAAAAGCTTCACCTGTTTGAAAAATTTTTTCGAACCATGTTGTGGTTAGCAGAAGCAAAATTTGACTGAGCTTTTGTGTGTGCATTTTAAATTGCATTCTGTAAAAAAAATGCGTGCATATCAGGGGATTTTAATGTGTTTTTTGAAAATCGTACCTGCGTAAATTTTGCGTATTTTTATTTTAGAATAAGTACTAGTGGGAAAAATGCCCTAAACGGGCATGCAATAGCTAGAATAGGGAAAGAAGGAAGGGCGGAAAAATGCCAATATACGTAGACGTATATATACTTGACAGTCGGCACTGAAAATGGTAAGAAACTAGATTCAGTGCCGAATAGGGAAAGCAGTCGGCGCTGAAAATGATAGAAACTAGATTCAGCGCCGAATAGGGGAAGCAGTCGGCGATGAAAAGGATAGAAACTAGATTCAGCGCCGAATAGGGAAAGCAGTCGGCGCTGAAAAGGATAGAAACTAGATTCAGCGCCGAATAGGGAAAGCAGTCGGCGATGAAAATGATAGAAACTAGATTCAGCGCCGAATAGGAAATGCAGTCGGCGATGAAAAGAATAGAGACTAGATTCAGCGCCAAATAGGGAATGCAGTCCGGTAGGGTGGAACAGGCAATTCCTCCGTCCATCCTATTCGCGTGAACTGCTCTGCACTACCCGAGGACGTGGTATATACTGCGTTTGAAATGAAGCAGGCTACAGCCATGTCGTTTGTTTAAACAAAGCCTGCGTTTGAAGAGTATATAGAAACTTCTTGGTTGATTGTGGATAATGAACCAACGCAATTAACAGTAGGTGTCATTATGTGAATGAAATGTGCTGTAGCTAGCTAGCATTGTTTTTTAACATAAAGTTAAAGCCGGAGCTGCTGTCTTCTGCATAAAAGACATAAACTGCATAGCCTAGTTCTTATTACTAGTTCCAACTGTAAATACTGTTACGCATTCGTATTTTTATTAATTTCGCACTTAAAGTCTAAAACAAATTAAAAGTGTCATTGATCGTTAAAAATTTTGTGTTGGAAAAATAGTCGCGAGGCTCAAGTAAGTCAACCCAGGGGCAGTCTCTATGTTACTGTTTAAGATAAAATTGGTAGCCGCTCGTATCAACATATTGTAGTAATTCAGGCGAGTAGGTATAAAACCCAGTCACAGCTAATGAGATTACCTGATCGAGGGTAACATTGTTTGAGAAATGAACCGTTGAGCTGGACATATCGCAATTCACGCGAATAGGATGGACGGAGGAATTGCCTGTTCCACGCTACCGGACTGCATTCCCTATTTGGCGCTGAATCTAGTTTCTATTCTTTTCATCGCCGACTGCATTCCCTATTCGGCGCTGAATCTAGTTTCTATCATTTTCATCGCCGACTGCTTTCCCTATTCGGCGCTGAATCTAGTTTCTATCCTTTTCAGCGCCGACTGCTTTCCCTATTCGGCGCTGAATCTAGTTTCTATCCTTTTCATCGCCGACTGCTTCCCCTATTCGGCGCTGAATCTAGTTTCTATCATTTTCAGCGCCGACTGCTTTCCCTATTCGGCGCTGAATCTAGTTTCTTACCATTTTCAGTGCCGACTGTCAAGTATATATACGTCTATATTGGCATTTTTCCGCCCTTCCTTCTTTCCCTATTCTAGCCATTGCATGCCCGTTTAGGGCATTTTTCCCACTAGTTTCTTGCATTTTTCCGCTTTAGCGTTTTTAAGAGGGCTTAATATATAAAATGAATAAACTGCCATAAAAACTATTTGAAAAAACAGACAGGACGTACATATATGCGTACGTATATATCTATTGTAAGCACGTTTAGGGCATTTTTATCATTTGTACGGAGCACTCTCTTTATATTGATGTGTGTGTATTTGTGTAAGGATTTATCTGAAAAGAGAACATCGGGGTCATTGCGGTGCGTGGGGTACTGAACATTTCTAAAAACGCAATTGTTTCTGCATCAGAAAACGTTTACAGAGGGGCTATCGGAAAAGAGGATGACGGGGGGCCGAACTCCCACCGGGGAGGGGGGGTCGTCGCGGTGCGTGGGGTCCGGAAAATTTGAAAAACGCAATTGTTTCTTCATCAGAAAACGTTTACATAGGGGCTATGGGAAAAGAGGACGACGGGGGGGCCGGGGGGGGGGGGCACGGGGGGGGGGGGGGGAGAATGGAAAGAGGCGCAATTTTTTATGCATCAGAAAACGTTCACAGAGGGGTTGTCGGTAAACAGGAGGCCGGGTGCCGAACTCCCACCGGAGGGGCGGGGGGTCGTCGCAGTGCGTGGGGTACGGAAAATTTGAAAAACGCAATTGTTTCTTCATCAGAAAACGTTTAGTATTGGTTTTCCGGATAACAGGAAGACGGGGGGCCGAACTCCCACCCGGGGGGGTCGTCGCGGTGCGTGGGGTTCAAAAAAATTGAAAAAGCGCAATTGTTTATGCATCAGAACACGTTAACACAGGGGCTATCGGAAAAGAGGATGACGGCTGCCGAACTCCCACCGTTGGGGGGGGGGTCGTCGAGGTGCGTGGGGTACGGAAAATTTGAAAAAACGCAATTGTTTCTTCATCAGAAAACGGTCACAGAGGCGTTATCGGAAAATAGAAAGACGGGGGGCCGAACTCCCACCCGGGGGGGGGCGTCGCGGTGCGTGGGGTACGGAAAATTTGAAAAAGCGCAACTGTTTATGCATCAGAAAACAGAGGGGATATTTGAAAAGAGGAGGTCGGGTGCCGAACTCCCACCGGGGGGGGGTCGTCGCGCTGCGTGGGGTACGGAAAATTTGAAAAAGCGCAATTGTTTATGCATCAGAAAAACGTTCACAGAGGGGATATTCGAAAAGAGGATGACGGGTGCCGAACTCCCACCGGGGGGGGGGGGGTCGTCGCGGTGCGTTGGGTACGGAAAATTTGATAAAGCGCAATTGTTTATGCATCAGAAAACGTTCACAGAGGGGTTATCGGAAAACAGGACTACGGGGGGCCTAACTCCCACCGGGGGGGGGTCGTCGCGCTGGTTTGAGAAAATTTTGAAAAAACGCAATTGTTTCTGCATCAGAAAACGTTCACAGAGGGGTTATCGGAGAAGAGCATAACGGGGGGGGGGGCGAACTCCCACCCGGGGGGGGGTTGTCGCGGTGCGTGGGATACGGCAACTTTGAAAAAACGAAATTGTTCCTGCATCAGAAAACGTTCACAGAGGGGTTATCGGAAAACAGGATGACGGGTGCCGAACTCCCACAGGGGGGGGTCGTCGCGGTGCGTGGGGTACGGGGAACTTGAAAAAACGCAATTGTTTCAGCATCAGAAAACGTTTACAGAGGGGCTATGGGAAAAGAGGACGACGAGGGGGGGGGGGGGGGTCGTCGCGCTGCGTGGGGTACGGAAAATTTGAAAAAGCGCAACTGTTTATGCATCAGAAAACGTTCACAGAGGGGATATTTGAAAAGAGGATGACGGGTGCCGAACTCCCACCGGGGGGGGTCGTCGCTGCGTGGGGTACGGAAAATTTGAAAAAGCGCAATTGTTTATGCATCAGAAAACGTTCACAGAGGGGATATTTGAAAAGAGGATGACGGGTGCCGAACTCCCACCCGGGGGGGGGGGTCGTCGCGGTGCGTGGGGTACGGAAAATTTGAAAAAGCGCAATTGTTTATGCATCAGAAAAACGTTCACAGAGGGGTTATCGGAAAACAGGACTACGGGGGCCTAACTCCCACCGGGGGGGGGGGTCGTCGCGCTGGTTTGAGAAAAATTTTGAAAAAACGCAATTGTTTCTGCATCAGAAAACGTTCACAGAGGGGTTATCGGAGAAGAGCATAACGGGGGGGCGAACTCCCACCCGGGGGGGGGGGGGTGGTCGCGGTGCGTGGGATAACGCAACTATGAAAAAAAGAAATTGTTCCTGCATCAGAAAACGTTCACAGAGGGGTTATCGGAAAACAGGATGACGGGTGCCGAACTCCCACAGGGGGGGGGGTCGTCGCGGTGCGTGGGGTACGGAGAACTTGAAAAAACGCAATTGTTTCAGCATCAGAAAACGTTTACAGAGGGGCTATGGGAAAAGAGGACGACGGGGGGCCGAACTCCCACCGGGGGGGGGGTCGTCGCGCTGCGTGGGGTACGGAAAATTTGAAAAAGCGCAATTGTTTATGCATCAGAAAATGTTTAGAGGGGTTATAGTAAAACAGGATAAGGGGGGCCGAACTCCCACCGGGTGGGGGTCGTCGCGGTGCGTGGGGTACGGCAACTTTGAAAAAACGCAATTGTTCCTGCATCAGAAAACGTTCACAGAGGGGTTATCGGATAACAGGATGAGGGGGGCCGAACTCCCACCGGGGGGGGGTCGGCGCGGTGCGTGGGTTCAAAAAAATTGAAACAACGCAATTGTTTCTACATCAGAAAACGTTAACAGAGGGGTTATCGGAAAAGAGGATGACGGGTGCCGAACTCCCACCGGGGGGGGGGTCGTCGCGGTGCGTGGGGTACGGAAAATTTGAAAAACGCAGTTGTTTCTTCATCAGAAAACGTTTAGTATTGGTTTTCCGGATAACAGGAAGACGGGCGGCCGAACTCCCACCCGGGGGGGGGTCGTCGCAGTGCGTGGGGTTCAAAAAAATTGAAACAACGCAATTGTTTCTGCATCAGAAAACGTTAACACAGGGGCTATCGGAAAAGAGGATGACGGCTGCCGAACTCCCACCGTTGGGGGGGGGGGTCGTCGAGGTGCGTGGGGTACGGAAAATTTGAAAAAACGCAATTGTTTCTTCATCAGAAAACGGTCACAGAGGCGTTATCGGAAAACAGAAAGACGGGGGGCCTATCTCGCACCCGGGGGGGGGGCGTCGCGGTGCGTGGGGTACGGAAAATTTGAAAAAGCGCAATTGTTTATGCATCAGAAAACGTTCACAGAGGGGATATTTGAAAAGAGGATGACGGGTGCCGAACTCCCACCGGGGGGGGGGTCGTCGCGCTGCGTGGGGTACGGAAAATTTGAAAAAGCGCAATTGTTTATGCATCAGAAAAACGTTCACAGAGGGGATATTGTAAAAGCGGATGACGGGGGCCGAACCCCCACCGGGGGGGGGGTCGTCGCGGTGCGTTGGGTACGGAAAATTTGAAAAAGCGCAATTGTTTATGCATCAGAAAACGTTCACAGAGGGGTTATCGGAAAACAGGACGACGGGGGGCCTAACTCCCACCGGGGGGGGGGGGGCGTCGCGCTGGGTTGAGAAAATTTTGAAAAAACGCAATTGTTTCTGCATCAGAAAACGTTCACAGAGGGGTTATCGGAGAAGAGCATAACGGGGGGGGGCGAACTCCCACCCGGGGGGGGGGGGGTTGTCGCGGTGCGTTTGATACGGCAACTTTGAAAAAACGAAATTGTTCCTGCATCAGAAAACGTTCACAGAGGGTTATCGGATAACAGGATGAGGGGGGCCGAACTCCCACCGGGGGGGGTCGGCGCGGTGCGTGGGTTCAAAAAAATTGAAACAACGCAATTGTTTCTGCATCAGAAAACGTTAACAGAGGGGTTATCGGAAAAGAGGATGACGGGTGCCGAACTCCCACCGGGGGGGGGGGGGGGTCGTCGCGGTGCGTGGGGTACGGAAAATTTGAAAAACTCAGTTGTTTCTTCATCAGAAAACGTTTAGTATTGTTTTTCCGGATAACAGGAAGACGGGCGGCCGAACTCCCACCCGGGGGGGGGTCGTCGCAGTGCGTGGGGTTCAAAAAAATTGAAACAACGCAATTGTTTCTGCATCAGAAAACGTTAACACAGGGGCTATCGGAAAAGAGGATGACGGGTGCCGAACTCCCACCGGTGGGGGGGGGGGTCGTCGCGGTGCGTGGGGTACGGAAAATTTGAAAAAACGCAATTGTTTCTTCATCAGAAAACGGTCACAGAGGCGTTATCGGAAAACAGAAAGACGGGGGCCGAACTCCCACCCGGGGGGGGGGTTGTCGCGGTGAGTTGGATACGGCAACTTTGAAAAAACGAAATTGTTCCTGCATCAGAAAACGTTCACAGAGGGTTATCGGATAACAGGATGAGGGGGGCCGAACTCCCACCGGGGGGGGGGGTCGGCGCGGTGCGTGGGTTCAAAAAAATTGAAACAACGCAATTGTTTCTGCATCAGAAAACGTTAACAGAGGGGTTATCGGAAAAGAGGATGACGGGTGCCGAACTCCCACCGGGGGGGGGGGTCGTCGCGGTGCGTGGAGTACGGAAAATTTGAAAAACTCAGTTGTTTCTTCATCAGAAAACGTTTAGTATTGTTTTTCCGGATAACAGGAAGACGGGCGGCCGAACTCCCACCCGGGGGGGCGGTCGTCGCAGTGCGTGGGGTTCAAAAAAATTGAAACAACGCAATTGTTTCTGCATCAGAAAACGTTAACACAGGGGCTATCGGAAAAGAGGATGACGGGTGCCGAACTCCCACCGGTGGGGGGGGTCGTCGCGGTGCGTGGGGTACGGAAAATTTGAAAAAACGCAATTGTTTCTTCATCAGAAAACGGTCACAGAGGCGTTATCGGAAAACAGAAAGACGGGGGCCGAACTCCCACCCGGGGGGGGGTCGTCGCGGCGCGTGGGGTACAGAAAATTTGAAAAAACGCAATTGTTTCTGCATCAGAAAACGTTCACATAGGGGTTATCGGAAAACAGGACGACGGGGGGCCGAACTTCCACCGGGGGGGGGTCGTCGCGCTGCGTGGGGTACGGAAATTTGAAAAAACGCAACTGTTTCTGCATCAGAAAACGTTCACAGAGGGGTTATCGGAAAACAGGATGACGGGGGGCCGAACTCCCACGGGGGGGGTCGTCGTCGCGGTGCGTGGGGTATATACGGAAAATTTGAAAAACGCTAAAAATGTTCCCCTCACCAAGGGCTTTCATTTGATACCAAAGTTGGAAATTTTTTAAAAAATCGATTTTTGACCAGTCCGGACCCTGGTCAGGGCGCTACAGACCGCTGGGGCCACTTTGGAGGGGTCCTGCAATGACAAAAAATGTTCGCCTCACCAAGGGCTTTCATTTAGTACCAAACATGGCCACTTTTGGAAAAATCGATTTTTGACCATTTTGGACCGTTCCGGACCCTGGTCAGGGCGCCACAGGCCGCTGGGACCACTTTGGAGGGGTCTCCCAATGACAAAAAATGTTCGCCTCGCCACGGGCTTTCATTTGATACCAAACATTGCCACTTTTGGAAAAATCGATTTTTGGACATTTTGGACCGGTCCGGACCCTGGTCAGGGCGCCACAGGCCACTGGGGCCACTTGGGAGGGGTCCTCCAATGACAAAAAATGTTTCCCTCACCAAGGGCTTTCATTTGATACCAAAGTTGGAAATTTTTTAAAAAATCGATTTTTGACCAGTCCGGACCCTGGTTAGGGCGCCACAGACCGCTGGGGCCACTTTGGAGGGATCCTCCAACGAGAAAAAATGTTCCCCTCACCAAGGGCTTTCATTTGATACCAAACTTGGCCACTTTTGGAAAAATCGATTTTTGGCCATTTTGGACCCTGGCCAGGCCGCCACAGGCCGCTGGGACCACTTTGGAGGGGTCCTCCAATGAGAAAAAATGTTCGCCTCACCAAGGGCTTTCATTTGATCCCAAACTTGGAAATTTTTTAAAAAATCGATTTTTGACCAGTCCAGGCCCCGGTCAGGGCGCCACAGGCCGCTGGGGCCACTTTGGAGGGGTCCTCCAATGACAAAAAATGTTCGCCTCACCAAGGGCTTTCATTTGATACCAAACTTGGCCACTTTTGGAAAAATCGATTTTTGGCCATTTTGGGCATGGTCCGGACCCTGGTCAGGGCGCCACAGGCCACTGGGGCCACTTTGGAGGGGTCTTCCAATGACAAAAAATGTTCGCCTCACCAAGGGCTTTCATTTGATACCAAACATGGCCACTTTTGGAAAAATCGGTTTTTGGCCATTTTGGACCGGTCCGGACCCTGGTCAGGACGCCACAGGCCACTGGGGCCACTTTGGAGGGGTCCTCCAATGACAAAAAATGTTCGCCTCACCAAGGGCTTTCATTTGATACCAAACATGGCCACTTTTGGAAAAATCGGTTTTTGGCCATTTTGGACCGGTCCGGACCCTGGTCAGGACGCCACAGGCCACTGGGGCCACTTTGGAGGGGTCCTCCAATGACAAAAAATGTTCGCCTCACCAAGGGCTTTCATTTGATACCAAACTTGGCCACTTTTGGAAAAATCGATTTTTGGCCATTTTGGGCATGGTCCACGGTCCGGACCCCTGGCCAGGGCGCCACAGGGGTCCGGGCGAAACCTACTATAGTCTATGCTGTAGTGCCCCCGCACCCCACCCCAAACCCCAAATAAGAGAGACCTGCTCACTGTAGATACCTGTGTAGAAGAGGTTAAAGTTGGAGTTGCGTCACGGTAGGGCCCACCATCATCAGGGTGCCCCCCAGCCATATGGATAGGTCCTACAGCGAAACTAATGGGCCCTTTAGATTCACCATATAGGGGTTCCTATTCGAATACGAAACCTCAGCCCAACAGCTCTTATGTATAGGGCTGCCTACTCCGTAGGCCCAGACCCCCCCTTTTACACGTTAACTAGTGACCCCCGGCCAGAAAATTACAGGGGCCAGATTCAAAATTCATATAGCCCATCCAGATAAGGCTCATGGGGCAATGCTCCACAAACAACCTCAGACCCGTCGACCTGCCCCAGTTCAAGAAGACCCGAACAGAAGGATTGACCATTTTTAAAAAAACTATCTTCGAAAAAATCGAAATCCTGCTATGTACACAGACCTATGGGGGGGCCCTACCTACTCCATACTCATTTCCCCAAAAATGGGGAAAAAGTTGTTCAAAAAACCCCATATGGTATAGGAAATCTAAGACCTCCGACCCCTAGGGGGGGGGGGAAATGGAGAGAAAGTCGTGCATTGAAAAATTGAATCTGTCATCTCAAAAACGGCTCGGCCGATTTTGCTCAAATTTGCACAGCATGTACCCCTCGTGAAGGGGTTTCTACTGGTAAAATATGAAGGCTCTACCTCAACTCCTCCGCCGGCAACAGGGAAAACTATTTTCCAAGAGGCGCAATACGCCTTTTTTTCCCTATTCTAGGTAGTGCGCTGACGCGCACTACCTAATTTTTAATTTCGACTGCGTAAAATTACAAAAATTGCTTCTCAACGTTATAAAGCTGTAAACGCTTTTAGCTTCGAGTTACTGAGTTTTTACGAGTTTTTAAACAACGTTAAGAGATGCTCATCGAACTGCGGTGTCAAAGTATGAATAGCTGGGGAAAAGTAGATACGCATTGAGTCTGGGGGCGCAGCCCCCCATAAGTCAAAGAAAATTTTAAACTTCGGAGTAAATTTGTTTTCAAAACTTTGAATTCTTTGCCTTGAGAAGTTAACAGTTAAGTGAATAGTTGCTTAGATACGTATAATGTTCCCTTGAACAGATAATATTTTAGTTTACTATGTCAAATCAAAATAGACACAAACAGCAACGCATACTATGCATAGTATGCACAGAAAGCATAGCAACTGCTGCTATATATACCAAAAATAATTGAAGACCAGCCACCCCACCCCGCCCCATATGCTATCCTTAAAACAACCAAAGAATGGTTAATTTTGTTTCTTCTGCTTTTCCTCCTTTCCGCTTCTTAATTTTTCTGACCTTCGAAACCTGGCAGGGGGGGGCGGCCGCCCCTTTCCTTGGGTGCGCCCCTGATATATATATATTAGTGATGTGCGCCGGAGCTCCGCTCCGACGGAGCTCCGGAGCGGAACTCCGATTTTCAGTGCTCCGGAGCGGGCTTCTGCTCCGTAGCTCCGGGTACCCGGAGCAGCCTTTTGCAAGCTTTGAAGGGGCTAGGAAAAATTTAAAAGTATAATTTTTCTGTGAACTCCAGAATTTCTCCTTACAGCACATCAGACTGTAATGAATATTACATATAGGGTTCGTACTCCAGTTTTTAAGAATGCCTCAGTTTTCTCAAGGCTGCGTTCTTCTAGACGTTTCTTTTTTCTGGAGACAATTTAAACTTGTCCATTTTGTACATATATAAAAGAAAAAATTAAATACAACTCTAATATATATATACTTGTAAGAATTATTCTGTTATATGTTATATATTCAATAAAACATTACATTTCCGTTACATCTATTCTATGTAAACTTTCAACATCTGCAGCTGTTTTCTTTGCTTTTATTAAACCTGTATATCTTTTCCAAAAAATAAATCTTTCAGATCGAAATTCTGTTAGCTTAGATTTATTTATACAATTTTGTAATTTGATTATATACATCCTCATGATAAGTTAAATACGTAGTGGGTAAATGAAATCTGGTCCACATATGTATGTCAAATTTGCAATATCTTATACATGAATTAGAAAAATTTGGTATACATACATTTGATGAAATTCCTGCAAGAAATATTGACTATTTCATGTGGAATATATAGTATTTAAATTTGCCAAATCTTGAAAAAATTGAAACATGTAAACTGTAGTGTAAACTAACATGTGCTTTTACGTAAACACAGCAGTGTGCACAATCAATTAACCCAAATATTCTGAAATATTGTCAAAAGCTGAACTTATTTCAGATCAAAATACAGCTAGCAAATGTATATTCGCATGTAGCAAAGAAATAAGCATCTAAAAATAAACAGTTAAGCGATGAAAGCAGGGTTTTTTGGTTGCGGATAAGTGTGCATTTTTTGTGCATTTTTAAAAAATAGTGTGCATTTTGGAAAAAATGTGTGCATTTTTAAAAAAATTGCTTATTTTGAACTATAACGTACATTTTTGGCCGTAATTTTGTGTTCTACGCATTTTTGACTTCAACTGGAATCCCACGCTTTAGTTGATGTTTTGATGACGATTTTAAAACGTATATATACTGATATTTAGGCAAATGCATAACTATACAAACTAACGTATATATATAGGTGTCGGGTTTTGACATCTGCAATGTTGTGAACCTATTAAGGGCAAAATTGTGAAGAACATAGAATCAACATAGGATTGTCAATTTGCTGCCAAATTTACTTATATAATTCAAGAATTTCTTCAAAGCAACGATAAAATCCGAGCTGAAATTACGTATTGGTGTAATTCAGCCGTTCTGCGGGTAACCATTTAATATATAACGTATATAATGCAGAAATTAGATTGAAAGTCGACGCTGGGGAGGTCGGGGGGCGGAGTTCCCCAGAAGTAGGAAATTATTTGGAATTTTGAACACGAAAGAAATTTTTATGAACAATTTCTTACCATTTTGACAGATTAACAAATGGTAATAAGAGAGCTAGCATTGCACACATCGAACCGTTGTAGAGGGAGAAAATGTGGAGGAAATACTTTAAGAAACATTGGCTTAATCCAGCCTTTATTTTTGACGATGAAGGAACGCACACTACGTAGTATAAATTGTACTTACAACCTAAAGCAAAAATATTTCAATAATAAGTGGCTTTAGTGAGGAAGAATAAAACAAAGAAAGGTTGTTGCGACGTTGCCATGACCGAATAATAGCGCGTAAGAAAAAGCGGGGGTCTGGGGGCGGCAGCCCCCAGCTAAAAGTTAGAGCTTTTTTAAAATTTAAAGCACTTTGGAAATTTTTTAGAGCATTTTGTGGTTAGCGGAAGCAAAATTTGACTGTGCATTTATGTGTGCATTTTTAAATTAGAGTGTGCATTTTGGAAAAAAGTGTGCATATGCACAGTAAAATGCACAAAAAAACCCTGGATGAAAGTACGTATATATACAGCGAGTAGGCATGCTTTTTATTGAATAAACAATCCCTTTTTAGCTGAAACAGAAATTTTTATAATTTTTCCTCCACTGACAGTCGGAGCTCCGCGGAGCTCCGGAGCTCCGGTGCTCCGACAGCCCGCTCCGGCCGGAGCTCCGGAGCGGGCAAATTTCTCAGCGCACATCACTATATATATATATATATACAAGTAACAAAAATGCTCCGCACAAAAGGGGATAATATGTGTGTTGGGACTATGTCTATCCTTTATATAAATTCCGGTTGAGAAAGACATAAATCCGACACAGCAGAAGTTGCTCAGCTCACTTAGGGCTTTCATTTGATACCAAATTTGACCACTTTTGAAAAATTTTATTTTTGACCCAAAATCGTTTAAGTACCCACCCCACCCCACCACAGCACTCTACAGCCACTTTGGGTACGCAGTTCTATGACAAAAGTTGCTCAGCTCACTTAGGGCTTTCATTTGATACCAAATTTGACCACTTTTGAAAACTTTCATTTTTGACCGAAAATCGTCTAAGTCCCCACCCCACCCCACCACAGCACTCTACAGCCACTTTGAGCATGCAGTTCTATGACAAAAGTTGCTCAGCTCGCTTAGGGCTTTCATTTGGTACCAAATTTAACCACTTTTGAAAAATTTTATTTTTGACACAAAATCGCCAAGTCTCCACCCCACCCCACCACAGCACTCTACAGCCACTTTGGGTACGCAGTTCTATGACAAAAGTTACTCAGCTCACTTAGGGCTTTCATTTGATACCAAATTTGACCACTTTTGAAAAACTTTATTTTTGCCCCAAAATCGCCCAAGTACCCACCCCACGCCACCACAGCACTCTACAGTCACTTTGGGTACGCAGTTCTATGACAAAAGTTGCTCAGCTCACTTAGGGCTTTCATTTGATACCAAATTTGACCACTTTTGAAAACTTTCATTTTTGACCGAAAATCGTCTAAGTCCCCACCCCACCCCACCACAGCACTCTACAGCCACTTTGAGCATGCAGTTCTATGACAAAAGTTGCTCAGCTCGCTTAGGGCTTTCATTTGGTACCAAATTTAACCACTTTTGAAAAATTTTATTTTTGACCCAAAATCGCCAAGTCTCCACCCCACCCCACCACAGCACTCTACAGCCACTTTGGGTACGCAGTTCTATGACAAAAGTTGCTCAGCTCACTTAGGGCTTTCATTTGATACCAAATTTGACCACTTTTGAAAAACTTTATTTTTGCCCCAAAATCGCCCAAGTACCCACCCCACGCCACCACAACACTCTACAGTCACTTTGGGTACGCAGTTCTATGACAAAAGTTGCTCAGCTCACTTAGGGCTTTCATTTGATACCAAATTTGACCACTTTTGAAAAATTTTATTTTTGCCCCAAAATCGCCAAGTACCCACCCCACCCCACCACAGCACTCTACAGCCACTTTGGGTACGCAGTTCTATGACAAAAGTTGCTCAGCTCACTTAGGGCTTTCATTTGATACCAAATTTGACCACTTTTGAAAAATTTTATTTTTGACCCAAAATCGCCAAGTCTCCACCCCACCCCACCACAGCACTCTACAGCCACTTTGGGTACGCAGTTCTATGACAAAAGTTGCTCAGCTCACTTAGGGCTTTCATTTGATACCAAATTTGACCACTTTTGAAAAACTTTATTTTCGGCCATTTGACCATCCCACCGGACTGACCCTTCAAACGGCAAAGTAGAACCAGCCCAGCAATATATGCACGTCGGACGGCACAACGGATACCGGGAATGAGCTGGGCACACCTGAAAACCCCTATAGACAAAGTTTTGAGAGGCCAGGTAAAGCCTACTATGGACCTCCAGGAAGCGGTTTTCGATTTGACCCTCCCAACGGCAAAGTGGAACCAGCCCAGCAAAATAAGTACGTCGGACGGCAAAAAGGATACCGGGAATGAGCTGGGCGCACCAGAAAACACCTATAGACAAAGTTTTGAGAGGCCAGGTAAAGCCTACTATGGACCTCCAGGAAGCGGTTTTCGATTTCACCCTCCCAACGGCAAAGTGGAACCAGCCCAGCAAAATAGGTACGTCGGACGGCAAAAAGGATACCGGGAATGAGCTGGTCGCACCAGAAAACACCTATAGACAAAGTTTTGAGAGGCCAGGTAGAGCCTACTATGGATCTCCAGCAAGCGGTTTCCGACTTGACCCTCCCGACGGCAAAGTGGAACCAGCCCAGCAAGATGGGTAGGTCTGACGGTAAAACTGACTGGGGGAATCGATTCCCCGTGCCAGAAAACCGTTGTATGAAAGATTTGAGCTTTTAAAGTTGAATAGACAGCGAGAAATTTCGATTTTTCATTTTTCGAATTTTCGCCAACTTTGACGGGCCACTGTGGTCGCTAGGGAAGTGATAGAGAAACGCAACCTGGACCGTTAGTTAGTTCAATATATGTAATTTCTGAATATAAAAAGAAATCAGCTCCAGCTCGTAACGTTCGACCTGAGCGACGACCACAAAAATGGTCACTTTTCGCTATGAGCCGACTTTGCGGCGCCACTGCGGCGCTGTGGCGCAGCTGCGGCGCAAAAAAAGTTGTGATTCTTAAATTCTTTAGAGGGTACTACTAGACCCTATAGCGCTTTAGGTTGGCCCACCGCTGCAGATCACGTGAAAGCGGCGAACATTATGTACAATACAACCATCAAATAGGAGAAACCGGAAAAAATAAAAAAACATCACTTTCATAACCGGTCCGGGGTGCAACTTTTTAACGGTAAGTGATACGGGGCTGAAACTACACAGATATACTAAAATCGATGTGCTCTACAATTTGCGCATGAAATCTGCGCAGGATCTGCGCAGGATTTTGTGCAGCTTCTGCGCAGCTTATTTTACACTGTCTCCAGCCACTTTTCACACATATTATAGGGGTCGCTGCCGCGACCCCTATGATATATATATATCTCATGGGTCGCGGTAGCGACCCCTATAATATGAGTGAAAATGGGCGAATGACCGTGTAGAACAAGGCTTGCGCAGATTCCTGCGCAGATCTGGCTTATTTTTACAGGGGGGGGGGGTGGGCCGCCCCCCATTCGGCGACCTCCCCCCCCCATTCGAGGTTCCCCCCCATGAAAAGCCCCCCATAAATTTCGACCTCCCCCCATAACCCCCCCGTAACCCAGAAATGCCAAATTTTACCATTTTTACCCTAAACATGAGAAAAATTTTCCGGCTTCGCCGGACTTTAACGGAATTTTCGCTATTTCAGCTTAAAAAACACCTAAAATTAGTCAGTTTTTGCGATGCTTGGCATTTTTTGCACAAAGCGTAAAAAATTAGCAAAATTTTTCCAAAAATATTTCCCCCCCCATAAATTTTGGCCTAAAAATAAGCCAGCAGATCCTGCGCAGATTATGTGCGCAAAAAATTTTATATACGTGTCGAGTTTTTTATATTTGTTAAGTTTCATCCCCGTACCACTTTCTGTTAAAAAGTTGCCCCAAAAATCGCTTAGGAGTGATGTTTTTTCCGGTTTCTCGGTTTTGATGTCTCATAAGGTGGGCTTTGTAGCTTGAATAACTACAGATAGACAAATTTTTGCCTATGAAACCCATATATATTCTTGTAGTACAAATCAAAAATAAGAAAGTAAGCTAGCTTTTATGCCTCCCGGAGCTGGAAGAAAATTTTTGGCTGGGGGCCAAAGTCGACCAAAACGCTAAAATGGCCAAAAAGTATGCTTCAAATGCGCCTTAATTAGTCAGACTGTACTATATATGGGGCAATACTGACTATATGGTTAAACAGTACACATATCGGGGTCGTTCAAATGTTATATGATTTTCCGTCTCTGTGCGTATATAATTTTTCGGTACTGGCCGGCCAAGGTTGGTGAATTTTGAAGTTAAGAATTAAGTTGAACTTAATTTTTTCGCTTATTTTGCTACATGGGTGACTCAAATTTTGCATACAAAGATTTTTTGGGACGGAGAATTGATTCCCGCTATCAGTTTTGCTGCTCGAGTAACCCAAGTTGCTGGGCTGGTTCCACTTGACCGTCTGAGGGGTCAGGTCGGTAACCGCTCCCTGGAAGTCCATAGTAGGCTTTGCTTAGCCTCTCCAAACTTTGTCTATGGGGGTTTTCTGGTGCGCCCAGCTCATTCTCGGTGTCCGTTTTGCTGTCCGACTCCGATTTTGTGTCAAAAATAAAATTTTTCAAAAGTGGTTAAATTTGGTACCAACTGAAAGCCCTAAGCGAGCTGATCAACTTTTGTCATAGAACTGCATGCTCAAAGTGGCTGTGGTGTGCTGTGGTGGGGTGGGGTGGGGACTTGGCGATTTTGGGTCAAAAATACAATTTTTCAAAAGTGGGCAAATTTGGTACCAAATGAAAGCCCTGAGCGAGCTGAGCAACTTTTGTCATAGAACTGCTTGCTCAAAGTGGCTGTGGTGAGGTGGGGTGGGGACTCAGGCGATTTTGGGTCAAAAATGAAATTTTTCAAAAGTGGTCAAATTTGGTACCAAATGAAAGCCCTAAGCGACCTGAGCAACTTTTGTCATAGAACTGCATGCTCAAAGTGGCTGTGGTGGGGTGGGGTGGGGACTTAGGCGATTTTAGGTCAAAAAGTGGTCAAATTTGGTACCAAATGAAAACGCTAAGCGAGCCGAGCAAGTTAGGGGGGAGCGCGTTAGCGCTCTCCCTAGAATAGGGAAAATTTGACGCAATGTGTATAATCTGGACATTGTCCTGTGGCCAGCGGAGGAGTGGACCGATCGGGCTCAAACTTGATGTGTGAAGAGCCTGTGGGCAGGGGTACATGCTGTGAAAATTTCAGCCGGATCGGCCGGGTAGATCTTGAGATATGAAAATGGCCCCCCGCGCAGGTCGCGTTTCTCTCCATTTTTCCCCCATGGGTGCAGGTCGGAGGACCCTTCAGAGCCCTACTATTTTATGTTTTTTTGGTAAAAAAAGTTCCGGAATTCCGGGGAAATTACTTTCCGCGGTTCCCGGACCCCCTCAGATGCCCCCCCCCGGTGGGGACCCCCTAAATGACCCCCGAAGAAAAACTGTCCGAAAATCTATTAGCTTCGAAATAGAACGGAGCGAGCGAAGCCGGGCTCTCATTGTTGTCCATATAGGAAGGTACTAACGTGAATATGAACATAGGCTATATAGGTTGTTGGTCGGTCACCTATGGCGCGCTGGCCAGGGGTCAGTAGTTAACGTGTAAAAGGGGGGTCTGGGCCTACGGAGTAGGCAGCCCTATACATAAGAGCTGCTGGGCTGAGGTTTCGTATTCGAATAGGAACCCCTATATGGTGAATCTAAATGGCCCATTAGTTTTGCTCTAGCACCTATCCGTGGGGCTGGGGGGCACCCTGATGGAGGTGGGCCCCAACCGTGTTGCAGGTCCAACTTTAACCTCTTCCATAGAAAGATCCGCTGCAGGTAGAGCTTTCATATTGGGCGTGTGGGGTGGGCTGCGGGAGCACTACAACATAGGCTATAGTAGCTACCGGCCGGACCTCTGTGGCGCCCTGACCAGGGGTCCGGACCGTGGACCAGGCCCAAAATGGCCAGAAATCGATTTTTCCAAAAGTGGCCAAGTTTGGTATCAGATGAAAGCCCTTGGTGAGGCGAACATTTTTTGTCATTAGAGGACCCCTCCAAAGTGGACCCAGCGGCCTGTGGCTCTCTGACCAGGGTCCGGGGGAACCGGTCCAAAATGGTCAGAAATTGATTTTTCCAAAAGTGGCCAAGTTTGGTATCAAATGAAAGCCCTTGGTGAGGCGAAAATTTTTTGTCATTGGAGGACCCCTCCAAAGTGGCCCCAGCGACCTGTGGCGCCCTGACCAGGGTCCGGACTGGTCAAAAAATCGATTTTTTAAAAATTTCCGACTTTGGTATCAAATGAAAGCCCTTGGTGAGGCGAAAATTTTTTGTCATTGGAGGACCCCTCCAAAGTGGCCCCAGCGACCTGTGGCGCCCTGACCCGGGTCCGGACTGGTCAAAAATTTATATATTTTTTGAGAAGTTTTCAAGTTTGGTATCAAATGAAAGCCCTTAGTGAGGCGAACATTTTTTCTCATTGGAGGACCCTTCCAAAGTGGACCCAATGGCCTGTGGCGCCGTGACTAGGGTTCGGACCGGTCCAAAATCGATTTTTTGAAAAGTTTTCAAGTTTGGTATCAAATGAAAGCCCTTGGTGAGGCGAACATTTTGTCTCATTGGGAGGACCCCGCTTCAGCAAATACATTCAGTTAAACTATAACGTTTTTCATCCAGCCTGTTTACGGTAGCCAGCTTTGCTTACATTGTGTGTATATGCAACTTCTCTGACGGGATTTTCTCTGCAGTGGAAAAATAAGCGAAACTATTGGGGAAAATGCCCTCGACGGGCAACCAACTTGGTAGAATAGGGAAAGACTTGAATGTTAAATACACGGTGCACAGTTACAACTGAGATTCTGCTGAAGCGGAAAAATGCCGTTTCTCAGCGACTAAAATGACAGAAACCAGCTTTGTGCGCCGAATAGGGAAACTACTCGGCGACTAAAATGAAAGAAACCAGCTTTGTGCGCCGAATAGGGAATCTACTCGGCGACTAAAATAATCGAAACCAGCTCTGTGCGTCGAATAGGGGATTCCCTCCGCCCGCCCTATTCGCGCGAACTTTGAAGCTGCCTTGCATGCATGCATGGAAATTTATGTACGTATATAAAACTATACGTACGTATGTATAGAGATATCAAGATTTGTGGTATGATAGCCTGTTTTTTTCGTCGAAACTTTTTGCGAACGCAGTCCTCCAAAAATTTTTGCGGAACTTCGCAAAAATTTGCGAAATTCATATTTTTTAGTTTTGCAATGATAACTAATGAATTTTATTGATTATGTTGTATTTGAACGCATTTTTAACATTTAACGAATAGTATAACCAAGTTATATACAACTATTTTTCCAAAGTCGAAGCATGTGTATGTATATACTAATGTTTTTGACAAGAATATAAAGTTACAGGTGAAAATGCGGGGGGTCTGGGGGCGGAGTCCCCCAGAAGCTGAGAAAATTTTGTAAAACTGTAAAAAATCCTTAATAGAAACACTCAAAATTTTGATTTCGGCAGCCAGAAAAACCAAAGCTGCCACAGGGCAAACTTAGTATAAAATTTGGTTTGGGAACATTTATATATATACATTTTAAAATTAAAAGCAGATAGAAAGATTTCGGAAAAATAGTAAAAATAGAAAGAACAGAGCAATCATAATGAAGCACAACGCCAAGATAAAAACACGAATTTAAAAATGGGGGTCTGGGGATGACAGCCTCCAGCAAAAGCTAGGTGTTTCCGGAAAATTCAAGCTTGACAGTCTATTTTTTCGAGCGATTTAGCAAAGGTTTTGGGTTATGTAGTGCACTTTGGTGTCTAAACAGGTTATGTACGTATCATGTACGTAAGTGCGTACGTATATCCACGACTTTGCTCAACAAATGCATACTTCAGAGTGGTTATCATTTTACTAGAGTGGTTACTATGTGTACGCGTGTACTTCTTCAGGTATTTTAGGAAATTAGTTTATGCGAAAAGAATTTTATTGGATAAGCTTTCACTACAAAGTATTCTACATATCTCGGACAAGACTCCTATCATAAGACTGAAAGGTGTGTACAAACAGAACCACGCGCCGAAGGCGCGAAAATTTTTTGAAATTTTCTGCAAAAAGTACCGGAAACACGTGGATTTATTATCAGAAATAGCTGAAAATTTCTACTCGAGGCCAAAAATTTTTGCCGAACTTTACGCAGAGCTCCGAAAAAAGTTGCGGAATTTTCAAAAAAAGTGCGGAATTTCGCAGTTTTTTTCGCAAAAAAAAACACAGATGATAGCTAAACTTTCCTTAGAGTATCGAGGTCTCTCATCTGTTGGCGTGCTCAGGAGGTATAGCGCGGCGGGAAAAAAACCCAATCCGATATGCGGGAAAAACCCATCGCCAGTGTGAGTCACCCATATGAGCTAGATCTGATTTTAAAAGCCTATCTTAAAGAGCGTCCAAAACTACCCTAGAGGGTGTATTATTGTAGTTCCCCCTGCCTCTCAGCAAGTTTTTTGGGACTTTGAAAATTTTGGAATTTTTGGTTCCATCATGGGGGTCAGGCACTGGGTTTACTTTAGGCAAAAATAAGTGGGGGGGGGGAGAGTGGGGGGGACGCCCCCCCCACTAGTGGGGGGGAGGTCGAAAAGTGGGGGGAAATAAAATGAGCCAAAAATGCTAAAAATGATGTATAAATAGCCTGTTTTCCACATACACTGCTACAACTATGCTTAAAAGTGCTCAAAAATCAAGTTTTAGCACCAAAAAAGGCGATTTTTCATCAAAAATTTTCGACGAAGCCGAAAAATTTTTGAAAATTTTGACCAAAAATCCTTAAAATTTGGCATTTTCTGGGCACCCTATAGTGAGGGGGGGGGGGGAACGAGTGGGGGGGGAGGTGCTCGAGTGGGGGGGGGGGACCCAAAAAGTGGGGGGGGGGCGCCCCCCCGCCACCCCCCAGTAAAATAAACCCAGAGGCAGGGTCAACTTTGGGGGGTCACCCTGAACTACTGGAAAGACTTAGCCCAAAACGGATTATAGTTTCACAGAGGATATGTCTCGAGCTTCACGATGGTGTATGCAATTTGGCTCAAGTACCTGTGGTGCGACCTGGGGGTGACCTAGACTCGGCGGGAAAAAAACCCAAATTTCAAAATGAAATTTTTTTCTAACCATTAGCAGCAAAGGAAAAATTCATGCATTTCTTAGCTCAGTAGAGCCTCCTGATTAATTTGGTATAGGTTTTACCTAGGTTCGACCTTCTATGTGTGGTCCAGGTGGCCAAAGTCTCGAGCTTCACGATGGTGTATGCAATTTGGCTCAAGTACCTGTGGTGCGACCTGGGGGTGACCTAGACTCGGCGGGAAAAAACCCATGTGCGGGAAAAAAGCCCAAATTTCAAACTGAAATTTTTTTCTAACCATTAGCAGCAAAGGAAAAATTCATGTATTTCTTAGCTCAGTAGAGCCTCCTGATTAATTTGGTATAGCGCGGCTGGAAATAAAAACCCAAATTTTCGAATTTTCGCTGTACCTTTTTTTATTAGGCTACAAATCGAAAATCTAACGATAACTACCATGAGGCCTTGGGAAGGGCTTTAAAATGAGCCATAAAACATCACTCTAGCGCTTACCGTTAATGAGAAATTTCCGATGAAACAGATGGGAAAAGAAAACCCAATGCGGGAAAAGAAAACCCATATGCGGGAAAAGAAAACCCATTCTGAATTTTTTGCTAGACGGGTGCCAGAACTATTTTGACTGCACCATTCGAAAGAGCGGGTTGTTTTTAGTACGTCTGCATCGAAAAATATCAAAATTTGTACGAAAATGTAAGCTAAATTAATTTTTCAAAATTTTGTATGTTTAACACGTAAAGATAGGCAAATTTTGGAAAATTTTTATATTTGCTTATTTTCTGCAGTTTGAACATTCTGTCGTATAGAAAACAAGCTTTTATTGTATTTTGAGCCAAACTACACCATTTTAACGCAAAACAATAAGCAAATTTGGTCAAAATTGCAAATTTGGCTTGAAATTGCACCATGCCACAATTTGATCATCTGGATAACACATAACGGAATGATGCCAGGTAAAGCCTCCACCAATTTAATCTGGAGGCTCTATTAAACAAATATAAGTGTTCATATGACCTTTATTGCTAATGGTTTGAAAAATATTCCATTTTGAAAATTGGGTTTTCTTTTCCAGCATGTGGGCTTTCTTTTCTCGCCGAATGAAGGTAACCCCCAGGTCGCACTACAGGCTCCAGAACCAAACAGCATATGCCGTCGTGAAGTTTAAGACATATCCTCTGTGAAACTGTAATCCGTTTTGGGCTAGGTATTTTCAGTAGTTCAGGGTGACACACCAAAGTTGACCCTGTCTGACGCCCATGTTGGGACCAAAAATTTCAAAATTTTAAAAGTCCCATAAAATTTGCTGAGAAGCACCGGAGACTACAAAAATACACCCCCTAGGGTAGTTTTGGACGCTCTTTAAGATAGGCTATCAAAATCTGATCTAGCTCATATGGCTGTCTCACACTGCTGATGGGTTTTCTTTTCCCGCATTTCTGAATGGGTTTTCTTTTCCCGCCGCGCTATATAGGTTTTACCTAGGTTCGACCTTCTATGTGTGGTCCAGGTGGCCAAAATCTGAGATGGTGCCATTTCAAGCCAAATTTTCAAATTTCGCCAAAAACCGCTAATTTTTCACTAAAATAGGTCGGGTTTGGCTTTAAATGCAATAAAAACACGTTTTCTATGTGATAGGATGCTTAAACTGCAGAAATTAAGCAAATTTCAAATATTTCCAAAATTTGCCTATGTTTACGTGTTAAACATACGAAATTTTGAAAAGTCAATTTTACATGATTTTTTGCAAAAATATTGATATTTTATGATTCAGATGTACTAAAATGACCCGCTCTTTCGAATGGTATAGTCAAAACCGTTCTGTCATGCTTGCAGCAAAAAATTCCGGTTTATTTCCCCGCCCATGGGTTTTTTCCCGCATTGGGGTTTTTCCCATCGATTTGGTCGAAAATTTCTCACCAACCGTAAGTGATAGAGAGACGTTTTATGGCTCATTTTGAAGCTCTTCGCAAGGCCTCATGGTAGTTATCGTTAGATTTTCGATTTGTCGCTTAATAAAAAAGTTACAGCCAAAATTCGAAAATTTAGGTTTTTTTCCCGCCGCGCTATATATAACGGATTCAGCCTTTTAGTTATCTTATAGCTAATAAGAATGTCAGCTTGGTTGCCCTTTTGTCGGGATATCACAAAGCGCACAGAATTCATTGTTCTATAACGTGCTGTTACTGCATACTTTCTAGCGTTAGCATCGTCGAACACAATTTACGGAAGCATTGTAAAACACAAATTGGTTAGGCTTTGTTTCTGTTTGTGCTGCTGTTAAGTGTAAAAATATCGCTAATGACGGAGAGGCACAGAGTAAAGTAAATTGCTAAAAGGCAAAAATATATGACTAAACCGGCATTTAACATTTTGAATTGAGCAACCGGATTGCGTTCAATGAAACGACCACGACCTGACACTTCTGATTCATTAGCACGATTAAGAGTCTGTTCTCCAAAGAGTGCATGAGACAGAAAGAATGATTAATGAAGCAGGAAGAATCGGTTGCTAGTTGCCAAAGTACTGAAAAGTTCGCGCGAATAGGGCGGGCGGAGGGAATCCCCTATTCGACGCACAGAGCTGGTTTCGGTTATTTTAGTCGCCGAGTAGATTCCCTATTCGGCGTACGAAGCTGGTTTCTTTCATTTTAGTCGCCGAGTAGATTCCCTATTCGGCGCACAAAGCTGGTTTCTTTCATTTTAGTCGCCGAGTAGTTTCCCTATTTGGCGCACAAAGCTGGTTTCTGTCATTTTAGTCGCTGAGAAACGGCATTTTTCCGCTTCAGCAGAATCTCAGTTTGTAACTGTGCACCGTGTATTTAACATTCAAGTCTTTCCCTATTCTACCAAGTTGGTTGCCCGTCGAGGGCATTTTCCCCCCTAGTTTTGTCATAGAACTGCATGCTCAAAGTAGCTGTGGTGGGGTGGGGTGGGGACTTCGGCGATTTTGGGTCATAAATACAATTTTTCAAAAGTTGTCAAATTTGGTACCAAATGAAAGCCCTAAGCGAAATGAGCAACTTTAGTCATAGAACTGAATGCTCAAAGTGGCTGTGGATGCTGTCTTGGGGTGGGGTGGGGACTTAGGCGATTTTCGGTCAAAAATGAAATTTTTCAAGTGGTCAAATTTGGTACCAAATGAAAGCCCTGAGCGAAACTTTTATCATAGAACTGCATGCTCAAAGTGGCTGTAGAGTGCCGTGGTGGGGTGGGGTGGGGATTTGGTGATTTTGGGTCAAAGCTAAAATTTTCCAAAAGTGATCAAATTTGGTATATATACGTATGTATATATATATATATATGTATATATATATATATATATCAAATGAAAGCCCTAAGCGAGCTGAGCAACTTTTGTTATAGAGCTGCGTACCCAAAGTGGCTGTATTGTGTAAGCGCTACGAGCTGTGGTTGGCTTGCTTGCTAGTGTTGAAAGATATCTATACATACCTTCAGGAGCATACATATATAAAATAATAGAAAACAAGAACAAAAAGTGCTCCTTCGTCGCATGTGAAATACATATGAGTCTTCGTAGGCCGGTTGTACATAAGCAAAAGCTAGCCTGTAAAATACATATGAGTTCTGTAGGGAGGTTGTAAATTAAGGAAAACAAGTTGCAACCGCTTAACATATGAGCCTGTCCTACAACGAGGCTCATATTGGCGTCACAGTGCATTCCACATTAAAGCCTCATTAAAGAACCTCAGCTTCATCCACATTACGGAAAAATGAATAGACGTTGTGGCCCAGAAGAAATAGACTGAAGTGAACTACGACTGCTTAAGCTGAACTGTACATGCAACCTGATGTTTCCTGAAACACTATGGCACACTTCTAATGCATTCTCGAAACACTGTCACATTATGCACACGCAGAATGCGTACCCACTTGGCTGTGAGTCAGAGCGCCTCATGGCGTACCGTATTGAGCATACGCACACTATAATGACTGATCAACAAGCTATGTGAAGGATAATTTGTAATGAAAAGCTTTATGCAGTATGTATTTATATAAAAGTAAAATATATATCTGCAAATTATTCGTATTATGACATACGCCAATATGAGCCTCGTTGTAGGACAGGCTGATATGTTAAGCGGTTTCAACTTGTTTTCCTTAATTTACAACCTAGCTACGGAACTCATGTATTTTACAGGCTAGTTTTTGCTTATGTACAACCTGCCTACGAAGACTCATATGTATTTTACATGCGACGAAGGAGCACTTTTTGTTCCTGTATATATATATATCATAGGGGTCGCGGCAGCGACCCCTATAATATGTGTGAAAAGTGGCTGGAGACAGTGTAAAATAAGCTGCGCAGAAGCTGCGCAAAATCCTGCGCAGATTTCATGCGCAAATTGTAGAGCACATCGAGTTTAGTATGTCTGTGAAGTTTCAGCCCCGTATCACTTACCGTTAAAAAGTTGTGCCCCGGACCGGTTATGGCGGCGATGTTTTTTTTCCGGTTTCTCCTATTTGATGGTTGTATTGGACATAATGTTCGCCGCTTTCACGTGATCTGCAGCGGTGGGCCAACCTAAAGGGCTATGGGGTCTGGTAGTACCCTCTAAAGAATTTAAGAATCACAACTTTTTTTGCGCCGCAGCTGCGCCACAGCGCCGCAGTGGCGCCGCAAAATCGGCTCATAGCGAAAAGTGACCATTTTTGTGGTCGTCGCTCAGGTCGAACGTTACGAGCTGGAGCTGATTTCTTTTTATATTCAGAAATTACATATATATATTGAACTAACTAACGGTCCAGGTTGCGTTTCTCTATCGCTTCCCTAGCGACCACAGTGGCCCGTCAAAGATGGCGAAAATTCGAAAAATGAAAAATCGAAATTTCTCGCTATCTATTTAACTTTGAAAGCTCAAATCTTCCATACAATGGTTTTCTGGCACGGAGAATCGATTCCCGCAGTCAGTTTTACCGTCAGACCCACCCATCTTGCTGTGCTGGTTCCACTTTGCCGTGTGGAGGGTCATGTCGGCAACCGCTTCCTGGAGGTCCATACTAGGCTCTACTTGGCGTCTCAAAACTTTGTCCATAGGGGTTTTCTGGTGCGCCCAGCTCATTCCCGGTATCCGTTTTGCCGTCCGACGCACCTATTTTGCTGGGCTGGTTCCACTTTGCCGTCGGGAGGGTCAAGTCGGAAACCGCTTCCTGGAGGTCCATAGTAGGCTTTACCTGGCCTCTCAAAACTTTGTCCATAGGGGTTTTCTGGTGCGCCCAGCTCATTCCCGGTATCCGTTTTGCCGTCCGACGTACCTATTTTGCTGTGCTAGTTCCACTTTGCCGTCGGAAGGGTCAGTCGGGTGGAGGGGGTCAAGTGGTCGAAATAAAAATTTTTCAAAAGTGGTCAAATTTGGTATCAAACGAAAGCTCTAAGTGAGCTGAGCAACTTTTGTCATAGAACTGCGTACCCAAAGTGGCTGTAGAGTGCTGTGGTGGGGTGGGGTGGGGACTTAGGCTATTTTGGGTCAAAAATAAAAATTTTCAAAAGTGGTCAAATTTGGTATAAAATGAAAGGCCGAAATGAGATGAGCAACTTTTGTCATAGAACTGCGTACCCAAAGTGGCTGTAGAGTGCTGTGGTAGGGTGGGTGGGGACTTAGGCTATTTTGGGTCAAAAATAAAATTTTTCAAAAGTGGTCAAATTTGGTATAAAATGAAAGGCCGAAATGAGATGAGCAACTTTTGACATAGAACTGCGTACCCAAAGTGGCTGTAGAGTGCTGTGGTAGGGTGGGTGGGGACTTAGGCTATTTTGGGTCAAAAATAAAATTTTTCAAAAATGATCAAATTTGGCATAAAATGAAAGCTATAAGTGAGCTGAGCAACTTTTGTCATAGAACTGCGTACCCAAAATGGCTGTAGTGCTGGGGTGGGGACTTAGGCGATTTTATTTATATAGGTCAAAAATGGAATTTTTAAAAGGAAGTTTTAAAAGTCAAATGAAAGTCCTAAGCGAACGGAACAACTTGTCATGGAGCCACCCACCCAAACGTGTCAAATAACGTCACGTGCCTATGAAACGGTTGTCTTTACTTCTTTAACCGGAATTTAAAGGATAGACACAGCCAACACACACATATTATCCTCTTTTGTGCGGAGCATTTTTGTTACTTGTATATATATATATCACTATTTTCCTTATTTGGACGAAAGCGTTTATGGATACGTCTGATATTATGTACCTATTCTTAGTTTTTATTTTTAGTGCCTGCGAGATCTCCCATCTCGTCAACATCCACTTATTGTATTGATTGACTCCATTCACGAATCTTATTTGGGCGACAACCAGGTTCAGTTTAGACGTGATAAATGCCATGCCCATAACGGCCCTAATATTGATTCTTCCGCTACTAGTGGAGGTTGTACTAATTCTTTGCTGCCGCCGTCGGATCGTCCCTTCAGCAGTAATCGACTAAAGAATCGACAAAATCCAGCATCCATTGCAGAATTGTTGGCTCTCTGTCTGGATCAAATGCCGTCCTGGCTTCTGCCGGTTCTCACGTGCCCCAGACATTGGCGACCTCTTAATAAACTGTTTGCTGGTTTTGCTAGGATTGTTCTGGATGACTGGCGTCAACCGCAGGTTATCAGCGACACTCAGGATTATATCCTTTCTCGTCTGGACAGAGAGGACCAGCTTCGTCAGTCCCTAATAGAAGCGCATACCGAAACGGCTGAGATGCTGAATTTACTTCACATTAAGAGCGCCGGTTGCATTCTGTACATGGAACGTATTTTGGACGGATTTTTGGAGGGCTTGCTTGATTTGACTGACATAACTGCTATTCCTGGGACTCTGAGCGGTCTCTATCTCTGGCTTACCAAACGTCTCTTTACACCTCAACAGTTTTTAGAAATATGCCCTATACTAAATGTTCTGTTGGCTAGTAGGCGTCCACTTACCTACTTGGAACTTTATCAGGTGCGTATATATCATGCGTATGGGTTATGTATCTAACTAGGTTTGTCTAAATCATTAGGTTTGCAAGCAAACATTCAGTCTGCAGGTATAGGGTATTTTTTAGGGATTTTGTCCGGGGGTTTCTCAAATTCTCAAAAATGCCAGGATTTAAGCAAAAAATAGCTATTTTTACGAAAAAATCTCAGACGAAGCCGGAAAATTTTTGAAAATTGGCCTATTTTTGGCGAAGTTTGAGCCTCCAAAAAATCCATGGGAGGGGAGCAAAAATCCCGGAAGGGGGCGATTTCGGGGGGGAAAGCATTTTCGGGGGGGCTGTAAAAAATACCCTGTATCCATGGGCGTATCCAGGGGGAGGGTTTTGGGGGTTGAAACCCCCTCCTTTTGAGTTAACGTTTATGAAAACTCCATTACAAACAGTTCAAATTTTTGTCAAAACCCCCTCCTTTTCAGTAAATTTTAGTTAAAACCCCCTCCTTTTCAAAATCCTGGATACGCTCTTGCCTGTATCATAGGGGTCGCGGCAGCGACCCCTATAATATGTGTGAAAGTGGCTGGAGACAGTGTAAAATAAGCTGCGCAGAAGCTGCGCACAATCCTGCGCAGATTTCATGCGCCAATTGTTGTTAAAGAGGTTTGAGCGCAGCTTGTTAAACAACCGACTGATCTTTACTTGAGCAGAGATTACAATGAAACTAACTGAAAATCAGGTTCAAGGAGAACTAACGTTCTAGTACAGAATCATTACTACAGTTACGAAAGTTTCAAATAATTATATCTGGTGATGATATGTATACAAAACTTTTGAAAGTTAGCAGTTCTACAAAATATATATACGTATGAAACTACATAGTTAGCTAGGAAAGATAGAGTACAATAATGTTTAGCTGTGACGTTTTTATATTAACTTTAACACTCCCACTCAGCTAAACACTATTGACTCTCAGCAACTCTCTTAATTCTTGATGTCTTTGTTTGGGAAGAGATTTCGTGAAAATGTCTGCAACCATTTGTTGAGTGGGGCAGTACATTAGTTCAATTTTCCCTTCGGCCACGGCTTCTTTAATGAAATGATGCTTTATATCAATATGTTTCGTACGAGAATGGCTTGTAGGATTCTTCGCCAGGAACAGGCAACCCTGATTGTCTTCATTTATCGGGGTGGGCCCTGATTGGATGTAACCAAGGTCCCCCAACAGGTTACGAAGCCATATACCCTCCTGTGCGGCTGCACAGGCTGCCACATACTCTGCTTCTGTAGACGAGAGCGCTACCGTAGTTTGCTTTTTACTACACCAACTCACGGGGCACCCGGACAGGAGGAAAATATACCCGGTCGTGGACCGCCGAGAACTCCCGTCACCTGCCCAATCGGGCATCCACGAACCCCTCAAGGCACACTTTCCTATCTACGGATCTGGAGTACCGCAGTCCATAGTTAAACGTCCCCCTTAGGTACCGTAGGATATGCTTTTCGGCTTTCCAATGCCCTTCCCCCGGAGCCACCATGTGTTGACAGACCACTCCCACTGCCGCGGCAATATCTGGTCTTGTTGCTACTGCCGCGTGCATGAGGCTACCAACTGCAGACTGATACAACTGCGTCTGCGCAGATGCAGTATCCTGTTTTTCCAGCTTCACACCAGAATCCAGTGGTGTACTTGACGGCTTGCAGTCAACCATGTTGAATCTTTTCAGCACCTGCTCAATGTATTTCTTTTGGGACAGATGCATCAGTCCTTTCTCTCGGTCGTAGTTAACCTGTATTCCAAGGCAAAACTGTATTGGGCCCAGATCTTTCATCTTGAATTTTGACATCAAACCCTGCTTGGCCAAGCGTAGAGAAGGTTCATCATGGTGTAGCCAGCAGAAATTTAGGTACATAACGAAATGCAAACTATATAAATAAATAGCTAATTATTACCAACTGAAATTAGACGTACGTAACAATAGTAAAACTAAAAAGCCTTGAAATTATTAAAGTCTAACTTATACTAATAAGCCTTAAAATCTTAGGTACAATAAGACAGTAGGTAAAAGATTTATATATTTGCTTCATCCTTGCTACCGTAGGTCAATAACTCAAGTTGCTGAAAGTTGCTGTAAACTCTCGAGTCATAAGACGCTGACTAAGCTTAATAAAAAGTTGCAATCACAAATATTGTAATCATTGTCGCGCAAACCAATCAAAACAATGCTCTAGAAATTTCCTACCAATTGAAGTAAGATCACGAGGTCACGAGGACATATAAGCTCATATAATGACATATAATATCATATAATTTTGGGGGTATTTAAGTTGATGTAAATCTTTGTTTGAGTCAGTGTGCCTTTGTTCTTCGACTTGTGCAGTGGTGTTTGTGGACCAATAAAACTGGTAAGCGTGCTGTGTTGTTTAGATATAGGCACTAAGGCCAAAGGCTCGACGCAAAGGTGGTGGCTATACCTAACATACATTCGAGTTCAATTAGTCTTTGGGTGGTATAGCCGGCCACAATTTTGGTGCCGAAACCCGGGACCAAAACACTTTTGCGCCGAGCGTTTGGTATAATTTAGAACGCTTAAGCACAATTTGTAGTTGAAGTTGAAGTTGAGGAAGTGTAAAATTGAGGCACCTAGAAAAAAAAAAAAATGGAGAGAAACAAAAGGTTAAACTAAAGCTAACCTTAAGTGACAACAATTTCATAAGTGTATACTAAAATCATATATACATGCTATCCGTTGAACCAGGTATAATTATAAAAACCAACACAAAAAGACAACAATTAAACTCAGATTTAGGTGCATTCTATATTAAATATTATGCATTACAAAAATTAGGTACATACATGTGCTACAATTTAAAAAATACCAATATGTGCCATGGAATTAAAGTACATATCCTAAAGATGAGTGCTCATAGCCCCATGCGTCTCGCGTAGAAGTTGAAGCTGAAAAGAAAACAGTACACAATAAAAAGCACAGTAGTTGAAGTAAAAAAAAATAAATAAGCGATATATACAGGGAACAACAGTAGTCGAAGAAGCAGAAACACGGCAGCACAACAGTATAAGCAGCATAAAATCGCACAATAGCAGGCACGGAAGATAACACAAATAGCACACTCAATACATCTTCTAGTTCCTTGCTCCCACCTTTCATTCACCCTGAAGAAACATTTTTCTATTCTGAAGAAGAGTTATATTCAACTTTTCCGCTAGGACATTGGCACGGTCCACAGTTTTTAGTAGGTCTCTGTGCAGAGTATCATATACGCAATTTACTTTGGCAGAACAATCGTGATTTTATGAGTGACGACGAAACAAAAATTGACGCACCCAAAATGGAAGCTACAAGATTTTTGATTAGTCCAAGACAAATCCCAGTATTTAAAGGTGAACCGACCGAAGATTTTGACGACTTCATAGGTATTTTTAACAGAGTGAGTATAGTCAATGGCTGGATATTCGAGGAAAGAGCTAAGATGCTTCCTGCCTTTTTACAGGGGTACGCAGCAGAAGTATGGGAGTCCCTCCCTAGTGGCATACAAAAATCATGGGACGAAGTAGTGAAAAGTATGTCAGAAGTCTTAGCTAAGAGAAATGCAAGTCTGTTAAGCTCAGAGCTGCACCGAAGAGTGCAGAAACCCGATGAAAACGTAGAAGATTATGCGAGATCAATTCAAAAATTGGCAAAAAGGGCTTATGGGTCTGAGCTAAATGGGAAACCGAAAGACCGATTAATGAGAGAAATTTTTGTGAACGGATTACATAAAAATATTCGTCGCTTTGTACTTTCTAGTAAGCCTGACAGTTTTGAAGACGCAGTAATTAGAGCTAAAGAGCAAGAGGGTTTTGAGGAAATGGACAAGGAAGCAAAGCTAACTGCGAGGGCAGTTCATTTTGAAAGTGACTTACCAAGGAAAAATTCTGGGGCAGAGCTAAATATAGTCACTGAAAATTTAAAGTTACAACAAGAATTAACGAAGCAAATTTTACAAAGACTTAACACAATTGAGGAAACGGTAGCTGTAAGAAATGAAAGGAGGTACCCGATCTCGAGAAGCCCATCGCCCCGCCCACAAAATAGTTTCCCTTCTCAACGTAACAGAAGAACACCGGACGGGAGACCAATTTGTAACCACTGCGGTCGACCTGGCCATATAGCAGTCAGATGCCGTAGTCGGAATGATGCACGAACGTATCCGGTTCAAAGAGACCCGAACCCAGCACCCCAAAGATTTAATTTCAATCGGTCAAGATCCAACGACCCGTCTCCGCCACCTCAAAGAGTGGCAGTAGGTGAGTCACGAGAAAATTTAGCGATGCGCGCCACACATTCACCTTCAGAAAACAACCACTCAACTGGGGAAGTAAATTCCTTGAGGGAGCAAAATAGAAGGTTAGTTCAGAGACTCCTGACTCAACAGCGAGACAGCCCTTCAGAAGTAGTCACACCATACAGAGGCACATGCAACATGACCTTGCAAGCACAGATACCAGAAAGCTGTTTTGAGAATAGGTCTGAACTGGGGGTAACGCCAACAGTTCTGGGATACGTAGAGGGAATCGCTGCGGAAATGTTAGTGGACACTGGTAGCAATGTGACATTAGTAAATTCAGAATTTTTACCAAGGGAGCTGACAGATCAACTCGAAAACTCAAATGAAATTAAGTCCTTGTCAGGACACAGTATTAACATTTTAGGTAGGTGCCCTATAGAAGTACAGTTAGGAGAAGAAGCCACAATCGTAGATGCTAGGTTAATGAGAAATTGCCCGTTTGATGTAATAATAGGAACGGATGTTCTAAGGGGCTTAGACGCACAACTAGATTTTAACAAGGGTGTACTAAGTCTCAAAAAGGAAAGTTTACCAATGTATACAGAAAAGAGGGAGAGTGGACAATTGACTTACTTCTCAAGAGTGACGATAACCAAGAACACCAAGTTATTACCCCAATGCGAAGCCATAATCCCTGTACAGATGGAATTTGCGCCGGAAGGAACAATCGGTTTAGTAGAACCACACATACAATTAGCTGAGAAATACGGACTAATGACAGCACCCTCACTAATAAGAGTAAAAGAAGGTGAAGGCTATATGCGCCTTGTCAACCTGCACGCAGATACAATAGTTTTGAGAGCAGGAACCACTATGGGCACTTTTGAACCATGCACCCCACTTGAAGAAGCAGCAGCCCGATCAGCCACTAATAATAACGCCACCGATGTGAACAACACAATTGCGTGGCTACAAAAAGAAATAGATTTTACAGAAAGCGCACTCACACCTGTAGAACAACAACAGTTGTTATCGCTGATTGCTACGTATGTTGAGGTGTTCGCCAAAAATGACATGGACTTAGGTCATTGCACACTAGTAGAGCACACCATAAACACAGGCAATACTCCACCTGTCAGAAAAAGACCCTACCGAATACCGGAAGCCCTCAAAGAGGAGGTAAAAAGACAGATTAAGGAAATGGAGGAGAAAGGAATTATAGAGTTATCTGCTAGTCCGTACGCCTCCCCGCTAGTACCAGTCAAAAAGAAGTGCGGAGCTATCAGAATATGCGTAGACTACAGGGACCTAAATGAAGCAACCCACGGAGATTACTACCCCCTGCCCAATGTAACTGAGACATTAGATCAGTTGGGAGGAGCAAAGTATTTTTCTACCATGGATTTAGCTTCGGGATACCACCAAATATCAGTGGCAGAAAAAGATAAGGAGAAAACAGCATTCTGCTCACCGTTCGGTCTATACCAGTACACACGAATGCCGTTTGGGCTAAAGAATGCGCCAAGCACGTTCCAAAGAACAATGGAACTCTTGTTCACAGGCATCCTTTCTGAATCATGCTTCATCTTTATTGATGACATACTTGTAGTAAGTAAAACATTCAGCGAACACCTGGAAAACCTTAGTGAAGTGTTTCAGAGGCTGAAGCACGCCAACCTTAAACTGAAACCGAGGAAATGCAATTTCGGAAAAAGGGAAGTAGTTTTCTTAGGTCACGTAGTATCCCAAAAAGGAGTTTCTCCCGACCCGGACAAGATCAGAGCAGTAGCCGATTTTCCCATACCGACAAAAGTCAAGGACGTCAGATCGTTTGTAGGACTCGCATCCTACTATAGACGATTCATACAGGATTTTGCAAAAGTTGCTCGTCCACTGCATAAGCTAACAGAAAAGGATAACACGTTTAAGTGGACAGAAGAGTGCCAACTGGCATTCGATCGCCTGAAGGAGCAGTTAATCACTGCACCAATCCTAGCATTCCCAAATTTTACACAGATATTTACGATCGCCACAGATGCATCCGGGTACGGCATAGGAGCCGTCCTGGGCCAAGTCCATGACGATCGAGAAGTCGTAATAGCCTACGCATCAAGAACCCTAAGTAAAGCAGAAACTAAATATTCAACTATAGAGAGGGAAGCGTTGGCTATCATATGGGCAGTAAAATACTGGCGTCCATACCTCTACGGCAGAAAATTTGTTATCTACACCGATCATGCACCGCTGAAGTGGCTGATGACCATGAAAGACACTTCCAGTCGACTTGCACGTTGGGCTCTACCACTCATGGAGTTTACATTTGAGCTCAAGTACAGACCCGGAAAAGCTAATACGCATGCAGATGCCCTTAGCCGCTTAAACTGGGAAAATGAAAGTCAAGCACTCGCTACACACCCCGGCACTACTACCTTATTGGATAGGGTCAAACAGGAGCAAAAACTAGATGGCACTTTAGCAGAATTGTGGAAGTATGTTAAAAACGGAGATTTACCTGAAGACGACAAAACAGCACGAGCAATAGTTTTAAAGGCCGAAAATTATTTCATAGACAAAGGAGTACTTTGTCATTTGTGGATGGATTATGAGGGTAGGAGAAGGGCCCGAGCCTGGGTTCAAATAGTAATTCCTAAAAGTCTTCAACCAGAAATTATGGAAATTCACCATGATGATCTACTGAGTGGGCACTTAGGAATAGATAAAACGTTTGATAGAATAAGAAGGAAGTATTTTTGGGAAGGAATGTATGCTGATATCCGAGCATGGGTGCGGACATGCACCACGTGCGCCACCAAGAAACCACCACAATACACCGTAAAAATGCCTCTAAAACCGATAACAGCTAATGAGCCCTTCGAAATACTGAGTGTTGACGCAGTAGGACCACTTCCCCTTACAGAAAGAGGAAATAAACATATTATAGTGTTCGTAGACCTATTCACTAAATGGCCGGAGGCCTTCGCAGTACCCGACATAAAGGCGGAAACTACCGCCCGACTGTTCATTGAGGGTATTGTCACCAGACACGGCGCACCTAAGTGTTTGCTTAGCGATCGAGGTACTAATTTTCTATCAGAACTGGTTCAAGAAGTCTGTAGAATGCTTCAAACACGAAAGCTAAATACCACGGGTTATCACCCACAAACTAATGGGCAGTGTGAAAGGATGAACAAAACATTAGTATCCATCCTTTCGATGTACGTCTCCACTGATATGAAGGACTGGGATATTTTCCTACCCTATGCCCTGATGGCTGTGAGAACCACAGTGCAGGACTCAACCAAGGAAACTCCATTCTTTCTGATGCATGGAAGAGACGCCTACTTACCCAGCGACGCAGACATGAGAACAATTCTAGGAGATGCCCCTACCATAGAGTATGCAAAAGAAGTAGTTGAACGAACTCAGGAAGCCAGAAAATTAGTACAGGAAAACATAGAAAATGCGCAGCAAAAGCAAAAATTGTATTACGACAGAGGCACTAGATTGTCAAGCTTCAAGCTAGGTGATAAGGTATGGCTGTACGTCCCAGCCGTACCCAAGGGAAAGCCAGCTAAGTTATGCCATCTATGGAAGGGCCCCTATGAAATCATTGCACTACCAACTCCGGAGACCGCTACTATTTGTTTGACTTTAGGAAAAAAGCAAAAAATTAAAACTGTTAACGTTAGCAGGCTTAAAATATGTCACGAAGAGGAGAAAGAAAGAGAGAAGGATGAGTACAGGAACGAAACATTAATGGATAAAAGCATATTAGAAGAAAATAGTAAAGACGAAAACACCCCAGAAGTTGAAAAATCAGATAGTGATTCACTGATACAATGGAAAGTAAACGATGTGGTTTGGGCTAAATTGAAAGGGTATCCTCTCTGGCCTGCGCGGATAGCAGACAAATCAGAACTGCAGTTAGCCCCACCTAAAAGGCAAGGAAATTGGGTTCTCGTACAATTTTTCGGCGATCACAAGCACACCTATGTTCTCAGTGAAGCTTGTCAATCGTATTTTCCGAAAAGGAAGGATATCGATGTTAACAAAATAAAGCCTACACTAGGTAAAGCAATTAGAGAAGCCGATGAATACACAAAAAGCGTAGAGGAAACAGCACGTACGCTGCACTCTCGATTTCACACAGGACATTACAGAAGAAGTAAAAGGAATTTGAAGCCCGTACCGTTTCGACACAGTGGGTTAGGAATTCTAATAAGCTTTTTGTGTTTAGCGACAATTAAAATTATTGCTTTAACCGCTCGTGCAGAACAGTTTCACCCCAAATGGTCAGACACGACTAGAATGAAGTTAAGACCACACTACAGTACAGTATTGAAAAAGGAGGGAGTTATAAGAAACACTCAAGCTCATATTGAACATTATCTAGTAATACCCATTTTCCACGAAGAAGTTGAGCCGATCACCTTCCCACCCTGCCCACAGATGCAGAGTGAGACGGAGAAGTTGCCATGGCTAGAATCCTTAACGACTAATTTATGCCGATTAGCCGAATCACTAAATAAGAGTTCCCACTTGGCAGATATACGTCTGAAGCAGGAGCTCCACGCGCTCAAGACTAGTCTCACTCGGACTCTGCCGAAAAGCAATGCTACCTTTCGGCAGCGCCGTGGCTTGTTGAGAGGTTTTGCATGCTTAATAGAATCGGTATTTGGCGGCTGCTCCGAAAGTGGAGCGGATGCCGCAAAAGTGAAACATGCCCTAGACACCGTTCATGAACGCCAAAACAAATTCGCAGTAACGCTAAAAGAGGTTAATAAAGAATTAATTTCCATATCGAAACTAACTATGAAAGGGTTTGACGATGTAGAAACTAAGTTTAACTTACTGGGACAAGTTGTCGACGAACTAAAGCAGCAGAAAAACGTTTTGAGTGGCAGATTAGATATAATGATTAAGCAGATTTCGTATTTTGGTGTGTTACTGCAGTATCAGACACAGTCTATTGTAAATACGATTTCATGGGCAGCCCACACAATACACTGGCAAGACCAATTAGAGAAAGCACATGGACTAGTATTAGCTATGAGACAAATTAAAAACGGGTTCATACCAATAGAAATCATGCCCTACCCAGCAGCGGAAATGCTAGTAAAAGCTATAAATAAGCAACTTCATTTTAGAAATAAGCGGCTCATCTTCTCACAGGACGAGTCTGAGAATATTTACAATTTTCCGGTAGTACACTCAGTCTGGCATGACGGACAAAATTTTGTGGTTCGCTTGAAGCTACCATTAAGCAACCCCTCTATGGATTTTGAAGTTTGGCAAATTAATACGTTGCCCTTATCCATGCCCAAGCCCGACCATGCAATGCTAATTAAAACTGAACACAAGTACATAGGAGTAAACGAAAGGGAGGAAACCTACGTGTTGTTAAAGGATGAGCAGTATCGAAATTGTTTGGGGGGTACGCTAAAGACATGCACGAATACACTACCTGTGTACAACATGGACCATGAATCATGCGAGTTAGCATTATACATGGACGCACATACTAGATTAATAGACAAAACTTGTCCGGTGAAATTAACAAGACAGACTATGTTACTAGAAGCAATTGGCATGCAGAATCATACATGGTTTATTGCTAACGCTGAAACAAATTGGCAAATGTTCTGTCGCAATAAATCA